>JAPXFQ010002093.1:0-80000 GCA_028564705.1 Apricaphanius iberus
AAGCGCACTATAAAAATATGATCAGAGGAAGAACACGATTTATTGGTTGATTGTATATTTATGGCCCCACACTGTTTAATAAAGCGCACTATAAAAATATGATCAGAGGAAGAACACGATTTATTGGTTGATTGTATATTTATGGCCCCACACTGTTTAATAAAGCGCACTATAAAAATATGATAAGAGGAAGAACACGATTTATTGGTTGATTGTATATTTATGGCCCCACACTGTTTAATAAAGCGCACTATAAAAATATGATCAGAGGAAGAACACGATTTATTGGTTGATTGTATATTTATGGCCCCACACTGTTTAATAAAGCGCACTATAAAAATATGATCAGAGGAAGAACACGATTTATTGGTTGATTGTATATTTATGGCCCCACACTGTTTAATAAAGCGCACTATAAAAATATGATCAGAGGAAGAACACGATTTATTGGTTGATTGTATATTTATGGCCCCACACTGTTTAATAAAGCGCACTATAAAAATATGATCAGAGGAAGAACACGCTTTATTGGTTGATTGTATATTTATGGCCCCACACTGTTTAATAAAGCGCACTATAAAAATATGATCAGAGGAAGAACACGATTTATTGGTTGATTGTATATTTATGGCCCCACACTGTTTAATAAAGCGCACTATAAAAATATGATCAGAGGAAGAACACGCTTTATTGGTTGATTGTATATTTATGGCCCCACACTGTTTAATAAAGCGCACTATAAAAATATGATCAGAGAACAACACGATTTATTGGTTGATTGTATATTTATGGCCCCACACTGTTTAATAAAGCGCACTATAAAAATATGATCAGAGGAAGAACACGATTTATTGGTTGATTGTATATTTATGGCCCCACACTGTTTAATAAAGCGCACTATAAAAATATGATCAGAGGAAGAACACGATTTATTGGTTGATTGTATATTTATGGCCCCACACTGTTTAATAAAGCGCACTATAAAAATATGATCAGAGGAAGAACACGCTTTATTGGTTGATTGTATATTTATGGCCCCACACTGTTTAATAAAGCGCACTATAAAAATATGATAAGAGGAAGAACACGCTTTATTGGTTGATTGTATATTTATGGCCCCACACTGTTTAATAAAGCGCACTATAAAAATATGAGTGGGTTTGTGTGTGTTTTTTTGTGGGTTTCAGCACTATAAAAATATGATCAGAGGAAGAACAGATTTATTGGTTCATTGTATATTTATGGCCCCACACTGTTTAATAAAGCGCACTATAAAAATATGACCAGAGGAAGAACACGATTTATTGGTTGATTGTATATTTATGGCCCCACACTGTTTAATAAAGCGCACTATAAAAATATGATCAGAGGAAGAACACGATTTATTGGTTGATTGTATATTTATGGCCCCACACTGTTTAATAAAGCGCACTATAAAAATATGATCAGAGGAAGAACACGCTTTATTGGTTGATTGTATATTTATGGCCCCACACTGTTTAATAAAGCGCACTATAAAAATATGATCAGAGGAAGAACACGATTTATTGGTTCATTGTATATTTATGGCCCCACACTGTTTAATAAAGCGCATTATAAAAATATGATCAGAGGAAGAACACGATTTATTGGTTCATTGTATATTTATGGAGGGAAGGTGGGAAAAGAGGAAATGATCCACATTTTTATGATTAAAATAAAAATAGTTTTTGGACCATAGATAAAGTTTTAGTGTTTAGCACAGCAGCTAATGAAGCTTCTTCCTTCTTATTTATTATTATTCTATTATTCTTAGCTTTTTTTGACCCACATGATTTATAATCATTTATTAAAACTGATTAGATTTTTTAACATAACTAACTTGGTAAATAAGCAGTTTGTTTCAGAACCGGTTCCATCTATGAAGATCTGAACAAGTGAAGGAAAACTAAAAGGATTCTACCAGCCGTTTATTCTCGGTTCTGATCCGATCAAACCAGAACGGTTCAGAGAGGAAGTGGGTCACCTAAAGTTGACCTTTGACCCCATGTGGACCCCATGCTGGAGCGGATCAGACCGGTTCTCACCTGGATATGGAGCTCTCGGAGGTCAGGTCTTTAGGAGATCGCATCGTGTGGAAGTTCCTCTTGGGCTGAGACACTGCAGGGAGACAAAAGCACCCAGAACCGGGTCATCAGAGGTTCTGTTTGCTCGGGTCGGACCAGAACTTTTCCTGTTTCAGCCTGTTGGACTTACTGGAGACCTGATGGACCTTCTTCACCATGGAGCTGTCGTTCTGAGAACCGTCTTTGGGTCCTCCGATCCTACAGAACCACTAACCGTCAGTGCCATCATTCAGAACCGGGCCTGATCTAATCACCCAAAGACAACACGGACCCTACCTCTGGACCCGGGAAGGCGGAGCAAACACGCCATATTTGGGCAGGCAGCTGAAGTATCGGACGCCGAACACAGAACCGTCGTGTTTCCCAGTGGGCTGATCCAACTCTACGCCGAACCAGAACCCTGCAGGGACACCCAGAGCCCGGTTCAGACCAGAACATGTTTAACGTGCAGATATCAGAGCTACCAGAACCAGTAGAACCCTCACCTGGAGCAAAGTCCGTCTTCCCGTAGAAGCGAACGATGCCGACCTTCTGACCCGCCACCAGAACCTGGTCCCCCACCTCCACGTTGGTTCCGTCTGGATCCAGACTGGCCACAGACGTCTTCTTCTTTTGGGCTGAGACCATCAGATAGAGTTAGAACCGGACCAGAACCGGAAAAAACCCAGTCAGAATCCCGGCCCGCTTACCTTTCTCCTTCTCCTTCTTCTCCTTTTCCTTCTTGGTGCGGCCAGCCAGGCGGGACGCCAGATCCATACGGGGGGTTCTGGGGGTGGAGGTGACGGAGGATGGGGTCGGGTCCACGGCTTTGGAGATCTTTGAGACAGGAGCGAAGATCCCTGCAGGTCCAGAAAGAACATCATCAGGAAACCTGATCCATGCTGGTTAATCCCAGAACCGGCCCAGAACCGGCACACCCTAACATGGCGGTGTTACCGAGCTTAGGAGGACAGATGAAGTAGCGGACTCCACCCACGCTGCCGTCGTTCTTCCCCTCAGGCTCGTCCAGCTCCACCCCGACCCACTGACCGCTGGCGAACTCTGTGGTTCCACAGAACCGCAGAGTTCCAGCCTGAGACGGGAGAAGGTTCTGGAATCAGTTAGTACATCCATCCTTCATCCATCCATCGTTCATCCATCCTTCATCCATCCATCCATCCATCTTTCATCCATCCTTCTTCCATCGTTCATCCATCCTTCATCCATCCATCCTTCATCCATCCATCCTTCATCCATCAATCCATCCTTCATCCATCAATCCATCCATCCATCCATCCTTCATCCATCAATCCTTCATCCATCCTTCATCCATCCATCCTGTACCTTCATATCATCCACCACCACCCTTTCTCCCAGCTTCAGCCCCAGCGCTGCCAGCATCAGGTTTCCAGGAATGTTGTCATAGTTGGGCAGCGTGGCCTTAGGCAGGTTGCAGCTGAGAGGGACGGCGTCCTGCAGCAGCTGTTTCAGGTCTTTGGCCACCATGGCCGCCTCAGCTTTGTCCAGGCTCATGTCCATGGGGTCAGGAACCACCTCAGCTGGAACCTGGCCCTTATCGTTCTGCAGAAACAAACCCAGAATCTGTCAGAGCAGCAGCTTCACCTCTACACCCTGATGGGGCCGTGTGATGGTGGTGTGTGGTTTACCCTGACGGAGGGGTTGGCCCCGTGCTCCAGCAGACATTTCACTGCACTCAGACAGAGGTTGGAGGCAGCGATGTGCAGAGCCGTGCCATAGTGGAAGTCACTGCATGTGGAGTTCAGCACTGAGAGGAAAGCAGACGAAGCTGAGAACCTTTCCTGTTTGGATCTAAAACTAAACCAGGACCAGGCTGGACCGCTCACTCTCACCTCTGGGTTTGGCGGCTTTGAGCAGGACTCGGATCAATTCAGGGACGTCGAAGTAGGCGGCATAGTGCAGCGCGTTCATGTTGGTCCATCGGCTCCGCAGACTGACGTCGGCGCCCAGCAGGATCAGCTGACTGGTGAGTCGCAGCGCTGCAGCCGGGTCACCTGGACACAGGAAGAGGAGGAAGCTGAACGCCGCTGTGGTGGAAGAACAACCAGCATATGAGGAGGAGTCCTTCTCCTTCATGGAGCGCTTCCTCATATAGAGGCCCAAAGCACTGACTGGGAGGAGCTGCTGGAGGACTCTATAAAGAGGTTCTTACTTCAGCCTGTTTCAGCAAACAGTGGCACCACTTTTCAGAAAAGTGAAGTCAGAATCAGGGAGATCTGGTCACTCCTAAGTGGCCAAGTCCAGCATTGTGCTAATATTAAGGAACGGTGCTATATCCTCACCTCACCATGCCACCATGGCCAATTCAAAGCACACAGTGTAGCAGAGAATTAACCTGAGATTCTGCCACCGTGTGTCTGATGAAACAGGCTGTAGCTTGTTCTGCATCATCATATTTCTCCTCATGTCCTAAAACAAGATGTGGAAAATTTAGTCATGCAAAAAAAGTTACTAAGAAACTTTGTCTGATTTTCTTCTAAAATTTTTACATTTAGCCCAAAATAACGTTTCTCTAGAATAAAACCCAAGCAGCTTGTCCAGTGGTTTTGTTACCATGCCGATGATGCCTAACAACTTTTAACATGCTTCCTGCTTCCTGGTGATGTTCTGTGCTCTGACGACCTGATGATCTCCTCCTGTGACCGGAGGTGAAGATCAGGCCTGAAACACCAGATCTTTTCTATGGTCTTCCTCCTGAATCCATGAAGAACTCTTCTCCCGCCGATAACAGGAACGATTCATTGTAAGAGGAGACGGACGGATGTGGATGCTGCTCACCGACTCCATGAGCTCCGGCCTTGCAGCTGTAGTGAAGCAGCGTCATGTCGGTCAAACCGTCACGGTCGTTCACGTGGCAACCGCGCTTCAGGATCTGAGAAACACAGACATGGAGGCAGTTAGAAGGTAGATGGACCGGAACACCAAGGGCTTTGGAGAAGTGATGTTCTCAGATGTTCTCCATCCAGTCTGATTGAGCTGGAGATGAACCAGGATAACCTGCAGAGGGACCGCTGTGAAGGTTCCTTCACACTTCTGACATGTAGTTAGTCCTGATTTTGTTCCGTTTAGTTAAACATGTTTGTCCATTGTCTCTCTAGCTTCTTAGGCCTAAAGCCTAGTTTATGATTCTCCGACCACAAATTTGCTCTCAGAAACAGACGTACTGACGGAGACGTTTTCTGTTTATTGACTCCGCTCTTCCTCTCCATTCTCTGTTGTTTTTTCAGCGTTGCTCGACCAGGACAGCAGGGGGCGCTACGTTTTAATGGCGTGTCTGCCTACTATCACACAGCACCGCTTCTGTTTTTTTCAGGCTTGTGAACGTATTTCTTCCTCAAGCGGCAATGAACGACATAAAGTACGTTTTTATTAAGCTGTAAAGCTTTTTACTAGAAGTGAAGCTCATAGAATCCTCTAGAAACACATGGAAACAAACACAGCAGCATTTTTTGTTGTTTTCTTACAACCTCCTTCTGTTCAAAATCGCCAAAGGAACAAATTAGATAAGTTACCCTTTCATTATAAAGCTAACTACTGATTACAGCGACTATAGAGCCCCGTTCTGGTGAAACGATCTCTGGCTGTTACCGACACTGACGGACGGATAGTTAAAATTTGGGCCTCTACTCCATCCGTCCTTGCGTAGGTGACGGAGAGCCCTTGCGTTGACGGATAATGGCGTTCCGTCAAAACGCAGAAACACAAACTAGGCTTTAGAAATGCTGACTGCTGAAGGAACAGAATCAATCCCTCCTGATCTCTCCCTGAATTTCCTTCCCTTACTTTCTATTCCTAGCTTTTTCTCTTTATTGAGGATGGGTTTCCTATTTGGGATTACTTTTTAAAGGACTGTTCAGTACCAAATGGTAAACAGCCTGTACTTGTATAGCGCTTTATCAAGTGCAGAGGACTCCAAAGTGTTCACACTACATTCTCCTATTCACACACTGGTGATAGTTAGCTTGTAGTCACAGCTGCCCTGGGGAACACTGACAGAAGTGACAGAAGCCAGGCTGCTGAACATTGGTGCCACTGGGCGCTCTGACCACCACCAGTAAGCAAGGTAGGTAAAATGTCTCGCCCAAGGACACTACAGCATGTAGCAGGATGTGGAATTGAACCCTCAGTTTATGGGTTGCAGGCTGAAAACTCTACAACTGAGCTACAGACACCCCATGATTGTATTTAGCAAAGTGAACTTTGACAAACTGTTCCAAAGAATGGATGAAATGGAGATGAAGATCCAACGTCTCAAAGTAACTGTGAAAGTAAACATTGGATATGGAGAAACATTTACAGATTGTGATGGATAAATGTATTATTATGATTGATCTGTTAGTATTATTAACACTGAGAGCAGAGGGTGTGAAAAACAGATGGGCCAGAAAACAGGTGTTGAGTTCACATGGGAACCCAAGTTAGAGAAAACCTCAATGCCTGAGATTATTGATTCTTCTTATATACTTAATTATGAGAGTTTCTCTTATTGTGTTACGATTTAACCCAAGCTAATGCAATTATTTTGTATTTGCCAAAGTTCACTTATTCCCAGCTAAAGAATCAGGCGCCTTAGTCCTGAGAAATTCCCACCAGAAGTTATAGATGCAAGATTGCTGATCTTAATAAATACTTATTTTCATTTGAGCTGGGACGAGGCAGTATTCAGCATTCACTGTGATTTGTACTGTCCTCCTGCATGATAGATTCAACTTTTATTAAAACCTCCAAACGCTTAAAGGAATCTCTCATTTTTATTAAGTGTCTATAATCCGATTACACAGATGATTTTACAAAGCGAGAAACAACCTGGCAGCCCTGTTTTAATCGCTGATTTGCAGTCCTCGGTTCCCCAGGAAACAACGCAACCCCAAAATCAGCCATGGTTGTGAGCACAAATCCAGCAACATAAAGAGGAAGAACCGTAAACCCCCCAAGGAAAAGTTCTGATAATTCATGACGGTTCATTCGATAGAATGGAACATATCTGCTGTATGAACACCAGTGTTATCAGTTGGTTCCCTAATACTTTAAAAGACATTACAGAAAAAGTTCTGATAATGTAAAATCAACACCTGAAACTGAAAAACCTTTTCATCCATATAGGATCTACCAATGTAGCCAAAGAGCAGTCAGAGATTCTGAAAGTATATTTTTCTGATCTGCTACAGACTGGAAGGACTCAACATAACAACCCTTATCAGCGGACCACTGCCTGACGGGACCGATGAATGGTAGAGCAAACTCTGTATGCTTTACAGATTCCTGAAGAACTTCTGCATTCACTGTTCAAATAATTTTAAAATATTCAGAGATCCAAAACATCTTTTCACAAAGAATCTAAACTAAACTGGACTGTAAACCGTGACATCAAACACGTTCACTGGATGTTCCAAACATGCGATAAAGCTCCATGAAGCTGACGCACGGCTCACAGAGATTACCAGAGAACAACCTCTTCCTGACTCCTCACCAGTACACTTATCAAAGATGAAGTACAAGTGGAGAGGACTCCACCAGGACACAACGCCGCGCCGCGGGCACAAACAGCTGCAAGCAGAGACGAACAGCGTTCATTCCAGTTTACTCCTACATCATTCCTACTCGTCTGCGAGAAATTCATCTCCATTTTAAACTTGATCTGACACAATTAATGCTCAAATTATAATTTGTGTTTCTATACGGTGACCTGAAAAAGTATCTGAAGGTTTTGGAATTTCTCACATTTCTGCATAAAATCAGCATCAAATGTGATCTGATCTTTATCAAAATCACATGGATGAAAAAAGTGTCTGCTTTAACTAAAAACACCCAAACATTTATAGGTTGTCATATTTTTAATGAGGATAACATGCAAACAATGACAAACAGGGGGAGGAATAAGTAACTGAACCCTCTGCCTTAGGAGACTTTGAGATCAATTAATGTCATTTTCTTTTCTAAAAATGTAAGCCAGGTGTGTTGAATCATTGATGAGTGGCTTAAAGATGCCCTGCCCAGTATAAAACACACACCTGATAAGAGTTGTGTCTTGATCAGAAGCATTGCCTGCTGTGCACCATGCCTTGCTCAAAAGAATATGAATAATAAGAATAATGATTTGTATTAAGCTGGGAAAGTTTACAGAACCATCTCTAAAAATCTGGATGTTCATCATTCCACAGTCAGAGAAACTGTCTACAAACGGAGAGAGTTTGGCCCTGTTCTTCTCTCCCAAGGAGTGGCCGTCCACCAAAGATGACACCAAGAGTTCAGCGCCGACTACTCCGATATGTAACAAAGAACCCTAGAGTGTCTGCTAAAGACTTAGAAAAATCACTGGCACAGTCCAATATATCTGTGCACACATCTACTATATGTAAAACACTGGCCAAGAATGGTGTTGATGGGAGGACTCCACGGAGGAAGCCACTGCTGAGTAAAAAAACATTGCTGCACGTTTAATATTCGCAAAAAGGCGCTTGGACACTCCGCAGAACTACAGGCAAAATGTGTCGTGGACTGATGAAACCAAAATTGAAATCTTTGGGAGGAACACACAACGTCATGTATGGAGGAAAAATGGAACAGCTCACCAACATCAAAACCTCATCCCCACTGTAAAGCATGGTGGAGGGAGAATCATGGTCTGGGGCTGTTTTGCTGCCCGGTCGACTTGCAATCATTAATGGAAAAATGAATTTGAAAGTTTATCAGGATGTTTTGCAGGAAAACATGAGGCGAGCTAAAAAGAGGATGGATGCTGATGATCCAAAGCAAACAAGTAAAGCGACCAGCTACTAAATGCAATGATTCAGTTACTTATTCCTCCCCCTGTTTGTCATTGTTTGCATGTTATCCACATTAAAAATATGACAACCTATAAATGTTTGGGTGTTTTTAGTTAAAGCAGACACTTTTTTCATCCATGTGATTTTGATAAAGATCAGATCACATTTGATGCTGATTTTATGCAGAAATGTGAGAAATTCCAAAAGCGTCACTGTATATATAAAACTAAAAGCTAAAATCCGTTTAGAGCTGCATTTGATTAAATGATTAATAATAGCTGGAATGTCATGTTTTGTGTCTAGATGTTCGACGTTGGCTTTTCTACCGATATCCGATATACCGACATAGCCTAACTCATCATTTCCGGTACCGATATGTGGGGACCCTCCCTCATAAAAAACAAAAACTACTAAACCCTTTTTGGTAACCACAATGAAATATCTTGTATCATACATAATCGAGTTTTAAACATTTATAAAATGTAATAAGTACTAGAATTTTATTTAGGCAAATGAAAAAGGTGCCGTTTTTATTTTGTCTTCAAAAGTAGCTGGATCATTTTCTCACACAGAGAATACTGACAAAGGCCCAACACTCATGACACATTTCTACTTTTAGAAAATGTAACCAACATTATACCTTTATAGCAGTGAGGTAAAGTGGAAACAACTGAAACAAGAATAAAAATAAAAAACCAGCAAACATTTAAGCAGGGCCAATAATTAACCTACTTTGGGTATTACAATCTTAAAAATAAAGTGGGCTTAAACACTGCATTAATTTAGCTCTACATGTAACTGGCCATAATTTAATACAATCAAATAACATCGACTTAATTAGCCATCTTTCAAGTAACCAAATGTGCAAATTAAAACAGTGTCACAAAGAAAAACTAAACCTCAAATCTGTCATATTTTTACATTATGAGAGAGAAAAGAAGTAGCTGAAGAGTTTGATATATAATATGTGTATGGTGGGAAAAACCCGATGCCAATTATTACCGATATTACATTTTTATGGCCGATAATATCGGACTTCTTTAGCTGTATTTCATGATTTTATTATTGTTCTCCCTAAATCATACAGAGCACCTTGAACTGTCACGTTGCTGAAAGTTTTCCATCACAGATAAAGTTGTATTGCCTTCAGGTGCAACTTCACAGACATCAGACTGGATTAACCCTTTTCCCTGTTTTCAAAGGTACATCTATTGGACCTGGTTCTGAGTCATGTGACCGTCCGCATCATGCTGAGTCATTGTTGGGTGTGAATGAAGCTGAGCTGCTCTGTATTTCCCTCACGTCTCTGTGTGTCTGCAGCCCTTCCCTCTGGCCTGGTTCATGGTCCATGTTAGTCCTGCTCGCATTCCAACAAAACGCTCCCAAAACCCAAAGATCCAGCAGTTCAGATATTCATCCCCTGTACCCCAGATGTTCTGGTTCTGGACAAACTAAGGTCAAAAGGGAAGGAACATATTCTAGATCCTTAAGTATTCTGTGATGATTCAGTCCTGGATAGAAGTTTCTGATCCAGGAGCCAAAGTCTGAAGGAAAACTGATGATCAGAACCAGTTTAACGGGTTACAGGAAGGAAACAGGACTCAATGTGGGTTAGCCGGTTAGAACCCAGAACAGGAGGAACCTTTTCTCTCACCTCGTTTCCAATGACGTCGATCTTGTGCTGCACCTGGGGGACCCACTGACGGACGATGGCGAAGAGCTCCGGGATGGAGGTCCGAGGGTCCGTCAGAATCTCATGACACGCCGGGTCGTTTGGGTCGAAGAAGGTGAACGCTGCAGATGGAAGCATCAGGGAAAATTTAACCTCAGCTAGGACAGAACCAGGTCAGAACCAGAAACTGGATCAGAACCAGGAGAGCGGTCGCTCCAGTTTAGTGTCTCTCTGACGCCTGAACTTTTGTCCTGCTGAGCAGAAACCTGACGGCCTTCATGAGTCGCTGTGAGTGAAACTAAAGAGTTCTTCTCTGGTTCCTCTCCCTGGTTAAATGTTTCCACCTTCAACCTGACGGTGGATCAAGAACTTGGATGGAGGTAACGGGGCGCTGGTTGTGAAGTTACACAGTCAGAAATTAACTCAATCATTTCAGTTATTCAGCCTTTCATAAGGAAGAAGATGGGAGTCATTTTTCTAAGTCATGATTGGATCATCATTCATTTATGAAAGTCACATTTTATATCTAAATATTTAATTTGCAAGATAATATTTAGCCTAAACAAAATAATTTAATTTAATCTAACTTCATTTATGCAACGTGAATTAATTAACTAAATTAATAAATTATTTAATTGAGGTGGTATCTGTGAGGGCATATTTAAGGTGGTATGATGTATATGAGGGCATGTTTAAGGTGGTATGATGTTTATGAAGGCATATTTAAGGTGGTATGATGTATATGAAGGCATATTTAAGGTGATATGATGTATATGAAGGAATATTCAAGGTAGTATGATGTATATGAGGGCATATTTAAGGTGGTATGATGTATATGAAGGAATATTCAAGGTGGTATGATGTATATGAAGGCATATTTAAGGTGGTATGATGTATATGAAGGCATATTTAAGGTGATATGATGTATATGAAGGCATATTTAAGGAGGTATGATGTATATGAGGGCATATTTAAGGTGGTATGATGTATATGAAGGAATATTCAAGGTTGTATGATGTATATGAGGGCATATTTAAGGTGGTATGATGTGTATGAGGGCATATTTAAGGTGGTATGATGTGTATGAGGGCATATTTAAGGAGGTATGATGTATATGAGGGCATGTTTAAGGTGGTATGATGTATATGAGGGCATATTTAAGGTGGTATGATGTATATGAAGGCATATTTAAGTTGGTATGATGTGTATGAAGGAATATTCAAGGTAGTATGATGTGTATGAAGGCATATTTAAGGTGGTATGATGTGTATGAAGGAATATTTAAGATGGTATGATGTATATGAGGGCATATTTAAGGAGGTATGATGTATATGAGGGCATATTTAAGGTGGTATGATGTATATGAAGGAATATTCAAGGTTGTATGATGTGTATGAAGGAATATTTAAGGTGGTATGATGTATATGAAGGCATATTTAAGGTGGTATGATGTGTATGAAGGAATATTTAAGATGGTATGATGTATATGAGGGCATATTTAAGGAGGTATGATGTATATGAGGGCATATTTAAGGTGGTATGATGTATATGAAGGAATATTCAAGGTTGTATGATGTATATGAGGGCATATTTAAGGTGGTATGATGTATATGAGGGCATATTTAAGGTGGTATGATGTGTATGAGGGCATATTTAAGGTGGTATGATGTGTATAAGGGCATATTTAAGGAGGTATGATGTATATGAGGGCATATTTAAGGTGGTATGATGTATATGAGGGCATATTTAAGGTGGTATGATGTATATGAAGGCATATTTAAGTTGGTATGATGTATATGAAGGCATATTTAAGGTGGTATGATGTATATGAAAGCATATTTAAGTTGGTATGATGTGTATGAAGGAATATTTAAGATGGTATGATGTATATGAGGGCATATTTAAGGAGGTATGATGTATATGAGGGCATATTTAAGGTGGTATGATGTATATGAAGGAATATTCAAGGTTGTATTGTAGATGTGTATGAGGATATTAAGTGGTATGATGTTATGAGGGCATATTTAAGGAGGTATGATGTATATGAGGGCATATTTAAGGTGGTATGATGTATATGAGGGCATATTTAAGTTGGTATGATGTATATGAAGGCATATTTAAGGTGGTATGATGTGTATGAAGGCATATTTAAGGTGGTATGATGTGTATGAAGGAATATTTAAGATGGTATGATGTATATGAGGGCATATTTAAGGAGGTATGATGTATATGAGGGCATATTTAAGGTGGTATGATGTATATGAAGGATTAGGTGGTATGATGTTATGAAGGAATATTAAGATGGTATGATGTATATGAGGGCTATTTAAGGAGGTATGATGTATATGAGGGCATATTTAAGGTGGTATGATGTATATGAAGGAATATTCAAGGTTGTATGATGTATATGAGGGCATATTTAAGGTGGTATGATGTGTATGAGGGCATATTTAAGGTGGTATGATGTGTATGAGGGCATATTTAAGGTGGTATGATGTATATGAGGGCATATTTAAGGTGGTATGATGTATATGAGGGCATATTTAAGGTGGTATGATGTATATGAAGGCATATTTAAGTTGGTATGATGTATATGAAGGCATATTTAAGGTGGTATGATGTGTATGAAGGCATATTTAAGGTGGTATGATGTATATGAGGGCATATTTAAGGTGGTATGATGTATATGAGGGCATATTTAAGGTGGTATGATGTATATGAAGGCATATTTAAGGTGGTATGATGTATATGAGGGCATATTTAAGGTGGTATGATGTATATGATGGCATATTTAAGGTGGAATGATGTATATGAGGGCATATTTAAGTTGGAATTACCTTATACCTGAAGGTGTATTTAAGTTGGTATGACGTACCATAGTCTTTCGGCAGCGGCGCCTGGGCCGATGGGTGGACCATGGCCCGGCGGGGCGGCTCGTGGACCGGACTCTGGTACTCAGAAACAGACGTGGGCTCAGTCACCGGTTCGGCAGGAGTTCCCTCCTCTTCCTCCGGCTCCTCTCGCTCCTCCCGTTCTTCCTCCTGCTCCTCTTCCTCCTCGTTCTCTACCTCTGTCCTCTCCTCCTCCAGCTCATATTCCTCCTCCTCTTCCTCGGTCAGCACCTCCTCATCCTCCCTCTGGACCCTGGCCTCCTCCTGCTCCTCGTGTTCGTGCCTCTCCTTCTCCTGCTCCTGAACATTTTCCTCTTTCGTCATGACGAAGGATGCTGCAGCCGGGCCTGAGGAGGACAGAGATCAGGGGTATGAGTTATGTTCAGCCCCTTCACTCTGATACCCTGAAATAAAACCATCTAATCTGATTTTAAACCCAGAGGTTCTGGTTCTGGACCACCAGCTGTCACCACAACACCAGGATGGGAAGGCATCAGCAAACCAACTGTGGCTGCCCATCAACCTGACCGTCACCGTCCATCATTATGTGTCGACAGGCGGCACCGGATTGGACCGGACTGGATTTAATCTGCTCCCCACTTTCACATCCATTCAGCTCCATCCATGGTTGAAGCTGCAGATGATGCAGCAGGTGAGAGGAGGCCTCTGATGCGCCTCTCCACCAGGAAGCAGGGCATTGCAGGTTGCAGCTGAAGGTCAGAGCTGTTGGGTGGAGCGTATCTCCATCCTCCATGCAGCCTGCCTGGTTGGTGACGGTTCTGATCCGACTCTATGCCTAAAGAACCTCTATGTGATCGCCGAGTCGAGACTGCTGAGGTCAGAAGTTATGCAACGCCACAGCATGACTCAGCAGGGAAATGAAACATGACCCCAGATGTACCCAGAGCATCTGGTGCAGCTTCTACCTACCTACCTACCTACCCCACCCATCCATCCATCCATCCATCCATCCATCTATCAACAGAGGCAGGTAGAGGACTAAAAAAGTAAAAAGTATCCGTCCAAAATAAGTACCTGAGTAAAAGTAAAGAAGTATTTGGTAAAAAGGCTACTTGAGTACTGAGTAACATTTGATCTAATCTTTTTCTCTTTTCTGTTTTTTTCCCCTTACATTGCTGTATTGTCTTGATCATTGTCTTATTGTAATTGCTTTCTTGTATTTTAATCATCAAATTGATTTAAGCTGTGAACCAATTTTAATCATGTAAAGCACCTTGAAATGCCTTGTATTGAAAGTGTGCTATACAAATAAAATTGCAATGCCAAGGCAAAAAAGATGTACAAGAAACAATATTTCTGAATTATTTTTGACAAAATGTCAAACTTGAAGTGGAAAATGTTTAAGTAGTTCTGTGTAGCTGCTTACTATTTGGCAGACACAAGAGTGGGTATCAAGGATACAGAGTTTTTACCAAAACAGCTTGCCATACAGGGCTACTTCACGGCGGACATCTCACAGCCCTTTTTTTCCCGGCGCACCTTGACATTAAACGTCAAAGATCTCAGCCAACGGTGTTTGAGTAGTGAAGAATGGCGTGGAGAGGAGTATGAATGCATAGAGGAACGCTCAAACAGACGCTTATTTTTGTTCATGTGCTTAAATGAACACCAAAACAGGCTGGTGGTTTGTGACAGGTTACAGCTAATGAGGCCATTGAAACAGGTAAGACCAAATGCATGCATGTTTTTACATTGAATTATCTTTATTACAACCCATTCATTAATATCATAATTGATATGTTGAGCTGTTACTTCTGTAATCAGTCCCACATTAGGCTGCTCCCCATTTCACACTTCAGTTTCCCTAAAATTATCTGATGCACCTAACATATAAAAATAATATTCTCTAAAGCTTTAGTGCATTTGATATGAAAATCTAGATGTGTAACATTTTGAAATAAATCCACTTTGTGAAGCAAGTAACCCTTATTTAAACTAAATTGGATGGGTTTTTTTTGGGGGGGGGGGGCTTTACAGATCAGTTTAAACTTTCATATGCAAAGGTTATAATTAAATGATTCTAATTATGGATGTAAGGATACCACTTTTTTCAAACCAATACCACACCAATCCTTGGATCTGGGTACTCGCTGATATCGAGTACCAATGCTACTTCTACCACACAAACTTAGGCCTTCAACGTAATTGAATTGGAAGACAGGTTTTATTTTCTTCTCTGATTGTTATTTCAGTTCAATTCAGTTTATTTATATAGCGCCGTTTCACAACAGATGTCATTTCAAGGCACCGTACAAGAAAAGTTATTATAATACAATGTTTAATGTTATAACAGATGATGGTGAATTACATTAAAAGTTGTTGCAGTTTCCACAATTTAAGTATCAGTTCACGGTATCAGCTTACTTTAATCAATTACGATACGAGTACATTAGAACGGTACCAGCCTGATACCTGATACCGGTATTGGAACATCCCTATTTTTAATAAAAATAGGTTGATATAAATTGGGCCGGTATGAAACTGCAGGGCTGAAAATGAGTCACAACCCGACCCGGCTTCTATAAATCACCAAAGTATGATGAAGACCTGCTGTTACCATAGCAACCCAGCAGACCAATCAGGTCCTCCATCTCTAGTTTACTGATCATCTCTAGAACCAGAACCAAACATGGAGAAGCAGCTTTTAGTTTCTATGCTCCTCATATCTGGAACAAACTTCCTGACGACTGCAGAGCTGCTGAAACGCTGAGATGCTTTAAATCAGAGATAAAAACTGTTTAGAGCTGATTATGAAGCTTCTTGCTGTTTACTTCCTCTAATGTTGTATATTTTTATGCTCTTCATATTTTATTCTTAATCGCTGTTTTTACTTTCTGTGCTTTAATCAGATGTTTTCACTGAATCATGTAAAACGCCGTGAATTACTTTGTAAATGGTAAAAATAAACGGCCTTGCCTAAATATATCTTAGAACAAGGTAAAAAATACTTCCAGTGATAATTTCTGGTGTTTACTGAAGATTATGCTAGAAAGTTTCTCCTTTAATAAACTGTAGTTGTTTGATGCATTATTGGTTAAAACATGTTTGAGTAGTGATATTTCACAGTAATATTACTCACGTAAAAGTAAAAAATACAGAAAACGACTCTTTTCCAAAAAGTTACTCAGGTAAATGTAACTAGTTACTACCCCCTCTGTCCGATATAAATCCTCCAGAACCTTTTCTCAGACTCTACTCGTCCCCTTCAGACCCCTCTGGTTCTGGTCCATTATTAGCAGAAACCATTTTAGCCACAGCTTCACGTTTTCACCGACTCATCGGGATGATCTAGTGCGTTTTATCCCGTCCGGACCGGCTGACCCGCTCCCGAACCGGACCAGAATTCATCCCGATATGTTGAGGATCAGCGCTGCTGATTTTGACAGAGAAGGAAGCAGGTTGAGAGGCTGACGCTGCCATGGCCTCCTCCTCCTCCTCCTCCTCCTCCTCCTCCTCCTCCTCCATCCAGCCTCCATTTTACAGCCCACCCAAACAGCGCAGAAAAAGGCGCAGAATCAGCCAGACTGAGCGCCAGAACCAGCTTCATCTCCGACAAGAAGGTTACTGTAATGACCCAGAACCGCAACAGCAGAAGGTCGGGCCGCACAGGCTCCCGTTTGCGGTGATTTTTTAGACCAACGTGCGCATTAAAGAGAAAACCGCCCCGCAGAGAAACAACAGTAACAGGCGCAAACGCTGGAAACCCCGCAGAATGTTGAGAAGCGTTTAATGTGCGCCAGATGGAGATGATGAGAGAAGAGCTGATGATGCTGCGGAGGAACAGGAGCGATGTATCTTCATCCTCCCCCTCCTCATCACCATCCACACAGAACCACAGCCCAACCCGTTCGGTACCAGCTGATACACGACCGAACCGAGCTCAGAACGGGGTTCGGGGTTTTACCTGAAAACAAGCCGCTGGATGAAGCTGGAGATGCGGATGGAGCTCCTCTCTGATGCTGCTGGACACAAACAAGCCTGACGCTCCTCACGCTGCCTGTACGTCAGCCCCCACCCTAACACCACCTCCTCCTCCACCCGACGTCTCGGCCTCTTTCCACCGCTTCATCCCAACCTTTCTCCACCATCCTCTCTCTAATTTACCCCAGTTAGAGATTTCTGTAGCTGCAGCATGGGGAGAAGCTGGAGTTCTGCAGAAATAATAGACTATGTAGAATTATGTAGAATTTCCTTATGAAATCCATGATCTGATATAAACATAACATATTCAGCCATGTAAGACTTACCAGGAAACATCTCAAAGATGAACGGGTCATCCCATCATGTCAGAAGATCACTATCTTATAATCAGTCACAAGAACTAGTCAGTATCTGCATTTAATGTCAACCTTCTGATTCTCATCTTTTCCAAATCACATAGTTTTAAAGTTTGGCTACAACTCATCACTTGTAGATGTTGTAATAATCATAAACATTAATAAATAACATATAAACATCTATAAACACTATAAAAACATTCCGCTTCACTTTTTTTTATATTTTAACATAAATGAAAATAAATGTGATAAATGTACAATTATAACCAGGACTCATCATTTGTGATATTTACAAAACCTCATTTTAAAAAATCCTAATTCTTAAATAAAGAGACATTATTATTTACATTAACATGAACAAGTTACAACTAAAAATGCAATCCTTCTGGGTTTTTTCTGAACATTGTCTCCCAAAAAGTTTTCATCTTGAAATGACAAATATTAAACATCAACAGAGATAGTCTACCTCTTATTAGTAACTGGAAGTAGCTTTCCTTTTTTCTTTAAACTTTCAATCTCTGAAATTACTTCAGGATCAGAACTTATGGCAAGAGAACAGTTGTCGATGAAATTTTTTAGCTTGTCCTTTTGGGAAAAACCTTTCAAGAGCTCCTCATATTTTTCTGGACAAGCAATGGCCAGTTCTGCGATGGCAGCACTGTCGACCCCGGTGTTCCTGTCGACCTCCACAGCTCTATAGGAGGATCTGAGGTTCTTTCCTCTTCTATAGTGCTGCAGCACCTTTTTGTTTCTCTTGACAACTTGCTGGGGGTTAACAGCTAAAATAGTATGAATACAGAAACACAGCAATGTTAATAATATAAATGTAAACTTTGTGTACAGATTAAAGCCTTCTTTTAAGCCATTGCCAAAAAATTATCTATTCTGAATGACAAAGTTATTTTAAACTGTTAAAAAGAGGATATATTTTCAATGCCTTAGAGAGGCCTGTACATTTCTAAAAACATAGACCTATACAACTAAAAGTGTTAAAAGCACAACTATGTTAACTATGTTAAAACCATCATTTAAATACTTAGTAATTAGGCTTTAGGTGCATTATGACATACTTTGAACACATAAAAAATGATATTCTACATGAAAACCATTGTGAAATTTGTATACACCCGTAACTACTAAATATAAGATAATACCGTAATTACATGTTTAATGACAACTGTTTAAAAGAAAATACATGTCTCAGATCAGGGACAAATATCTGTCCTCAAAAGCTACTGTCCTGCCATTTTTATTTGTATCCTTCCTCCAACACACTAATCAAAAATAGGGCTCATTAAAAGGCCTCTGTAAAACTGGATGGCATACTGAAGACTAGTTAGGGTGGCTGTGGTTCAGTGGTAGAGTTGTCCGACTCGTGACCCGGCTTTTGTCCGCTACATGCTGTTATGTTCTTGGGCAAGGCACTTAATCTATTTTGCCTATCGGTGTTAGCCAGAGGGGCTGATGGCAGATATGGCAGTCTCTCTTCTGTCAGACTACCCAGGGCTACAGGCATAGCTGCTTCCAGCAGTGTGTGAATGTGAGAGTGAACGAATAATAGAATTGTAAAACACTTTGAGTGCCTAGAAAAGTGTGCTGTACATTCAATCCATTGTAATTATTAGTTTAGTTTATTGGTTAACTTATAGGGGAAAATTAACAATTAATGAACACTTAGTACAAGTACTTGGTGCAAATGATGCACCACAATTAGCCAAAGGTAGTCCATCTATAGGCCTTACACAGTTAAAAAAGATTACACCAGTTAAGATGGTGTACGTAGTTGTAAGTAGGTGATAATGTCCTCACTTGATTCGTCTGTGTTGGAACAGGGATTTATCTAACACTTGCAGGGCAGTAGTAAGTTGGAGACAGCCTTCCATAGAACTGAGGTGTCATACCAGCTGTTTTTGGGCAGTAAACTGAACTGCTTAACTATGAGTAAAATATGCCTAGTTACAAAACTTTGTAAAAAAACTGTAATTAATTATTATTTATACATTGCATTTGCGTTACCTTAAAGCTAGAAATGTTTTTACATTGCTATTGAAATGAAAATGAAACTGTTGGTTTACTATGGTGGACAAAAAATAAATAAATGTTTTTGTACAAACTGTTATTTAATATGATATATCTGATGTAAAATATTTAGAAAATGATTAAGTTTGTGGCATTTTATATGAAATTTGAAGCCAAAAACTTAAAAGACCATAGTCATGAAAGCGCATCACCTTCTGAATATTGTCTATGTAGGAAATTATGAACTGTTGCTTTAGATAGGCACCTGCCAACCCTGCAATTTCGAAAACTCAGCAACTCCAACATATTAATCTGTTTTTTTTTTATCAACATACCTCTTTTTATTTGTTTTTCATCTTTTTTTTCTTCTGTTTCTTCTTCAACTTCTTTCCTTTTGAAGTCTTTCCCCTTTTTTGCTTCTTTTTCTTGTACCTCTTTTTCTTCCTCTCATTAGAAGAGGAGGAGGAGGATGAAGACGATGATGAGGAAGAAGTAGAGGATGAATGATGCTGTGGAAACCGATACAGGCCCGGATGACTGTTGATTCAGAGAGCTCATCCAATTCCTCTGTCTCAACTCCTCTTTTCTTTTTGCCTTGTTAGGGATGAAAACATATTTATTCATTATGTATTACTTTAATCTAAAAATAATTACACTATAACTTGGCATCCAATTTGCAACTTGAGATAAAAAAAATATGGATATTATAAATCAAGCGTTTGGTGTAAAACGCTTGATTTCTAATATCCATTTTTAGGTGCTACTTACATTCAGATAACTGCCTTAAAAGACTAAAATTCTCTTTCCTTGATCAGTTCAGCAATTTTTTGGGCTTGATCATCTTCTTTTTTGTTTGCCTTTCGGAGTTATCGGAGTTAATAACAACTATTATTGTTATTATTATTATTGAAATGTCTTTACAATGTTATTACTAATAGTAATGACTTAATAATTTTGGCAGCATGACATCTGTGTTACATTTGCCACTTATGTGATTAAGTCAACATGTAAAATTGCATGTACTTAAAGGCACAGTGTGTATTTCTTGGCCAGTAGGGGGCAGTGCATACCTAAATTATCACAAACATGCGGTATGTTTGTCTTCGAGTAAGAAACTAAACCACGGAGGTCCAACTAGTGCTGTTTTCCCTGAGAATGATCTATTTGCAGCAACATGACGAGCACATCAGTCTCTCTTTCATCGCTTGGAACTAGTGAAGAGGTAAAAATGTATTTATGGCGAATGTTTTTAGCATTTTGAGGGGAAATCAATGTTTTAATAGCGGGGGTGTTCCGTGCGCTTTGTCCATCCGGGTTCTTGTAGAAGTAAAGACGTCATCTAATATGGCTCCCCCCTGAAAAGAGGACCCACGCCTATGTATTTTAAAATTGAGTTTTAAAGTCGTATTTTACAATATCGACAATTTTTTGCAATTAATGTGCTTTACGTAATTTATTACATAATATTTTAATGGCTATTTTCAAAGATGTACTGCAAAAACTACACACTGTCACTTTAAAAATTAAGTTTATCTATGTTAAGATTAAGTACAACACAACATATCAGTGTAGTGGGCTGATTATGTGGCTGATAAAAACAACAATAACATATAGGGCTTTTACTCTATCTTGTGCTTTCACTCAGGAGATACAACCGGAAGAGACACAGTGGTGAAGTAAGAAGGGTTTCCGTCAGGCATAAGTCGGCTTTTAGTCGTTCAAAGATCACACTCTACAACTGGATGAAATTTATGTACAGGTTGGTTTTACAATCCATTTTTGAAATTACATTTTAAGAAAAACGCTGTTTAATTTTTGTTACATTTCTTTTTTTTTTAGATTTGCTCAAGGACTTTGACTTCGTCAAATCGACATGATGGAAGATGATATAGCAAAAAGCTCCAAAACTTTATCAAGGATACCAAAAAACTCAGAGCAGCTTGTTCAGCCGCAATAGAAAGATTACGAAGAAAAAGAAGGCAGCGTTTAGGGGGCCGAAGACAGTTCATCGTAATTGATGAGAGTCACTTTCGACATAAAAGAAAGGCAAGTACTATGGTTATATCAGGCACCAGTTAATGGGTAAACATTCTAATAAATCACATCTCATGCCTAGCATTCTGTTTGTTTGTTTCTTTTGATTTTTGTAGTATGGACGAGGTAGAATGGCCGGAGGATGGAAAAGAAAGATGTGGGTTTTTGGTATGCTGGGAGTTAAATACAGAGGAGCCTCACAAGCGAAACCAGTTTTACGTTTAGTAGAAAAAAGAACCAGAAGAGAACTAATTCCACTTATAGTCAGTCATGCAAAGCGAAGGTCTGTCGTTATCAGTGATGAGTGGCGAGCTTACAGACGGGCTCTGTCTCAGCTGGGCTACAGACATTATACTGTTAACCCCAGTGTAGCATTTGTTGATCCACAAACAGGAGCTCATACACAACATATAGAAAGGGCCTGGAGAACCTACAAAGAGACTGTATGGAGGCTCAAGGGAAACCGCACCGAGGACTTACTGTTGGATCATTTAGCAGTAATTGAATGGTATGAATGGCTTGCTAAAGATCATTCAGAAGGACCACTTGGTCGCCTGATTTATGATATTGGAAAGCTTTACAAATAGGTTATAAGTTGTCATACATGGAGCTACACTCCACATCTCTAAATATGGTTTTGCAAAAAGTGCTGAGAGGACATTCACAATACAGAACCTTTATTTTGAATAAAATAAAGGTTCGTTTTGTTTAAAAAAAAAGTTTTTATTTTTTTCAAATCTTCCTGTTTCTTCCTTTGGTAAAATGTGTACAGTAAATATTATCCAAGAGATAGTTTACTGCAAAATATTGTCTAGATTTATTGCTGTTTGTGTTATGTTTTCTGTGACCATTTATGTGTCATTTTACACTAGAATTGGGTGACAACAGTTTGTATGTAATATGCTACACCGAAATATACTTTGTAAATATTTTTGTTAAACTATGATTGATTATTAAAACATTTACAAGCCATGAGATGTTCACACTTTACAATAAGGGAAACAAAAAAGTCTTAATAGAGTGTTTATAGATGTTTACATGTTATTTATTAATGTTTATGAAGGATACGCGTGATTATTACAACATCTACAAGTGATGAGTTGTAGCCGTGCGTGGGTTCCCTCCGGGTACTCCGGCTTCCTCCCACAGTCCAAAACAAAACATGAATTTCATGTTAATTGATGTCACCAAATTGTCCTTAGGTGTGAGTGAGTGTGTGCGTGCATGGTTGTTTGTCCTGTCTGTGGCCCTGTGATGGACTGGCGACCTGTCCAGGGTGTACCCCGCCTCTCGCCCGTTGACAGCTGGAGATAGGCACCAGCACCCCTGTGACCCATTAAGGATTAAGCGGTAAAAATGGATGGAGAAACAGTCTAGAAAAGAAAAAGCACGTTTTATGGAAAGAACATGGAATGAATACAGCAAGTGATGTTGAAAGGAATATATATATATATTCTTATTTTTAAGTGAAAAGATATTCTAAATGTAGGGTTTGGATGGATGTTTGAAATTGTGGGAAGCAGAAAGTGAGACAGACACTCACTGCTCAGACAGCAAAAGATGGAAAAGAAGAAAAAAAGACTCTTAACGGACATAGAGACTGATAAAAAAAACCTGATACTGCCTCTACTTTGTCTTCTTTGCAGAGCGCTTGGAGGGCTGCTGCTAAACTGAAACCCTGAACCCACCTCTCCTGCACATCAACCACTTCAACCATGGACAACATACCGCCCCAACACCCCAACAACAAGCCCCTCCAGCTGAATGCGTCCTACTCTATAAGACCTACGGCAGCAGAAACCAGAGACTAAACCCCTCCCAAAGAAGAAAATGACTTGTTCCCCACCTCAGCCAGCACTGCTCAGTCTCCAGTTGCACCCCCTCCCCGTTTAGTAGGCCTGGAAGGCGTGCTGCCACACCTTGCTGAGGTCAACGAGACTTCCTACACAGTGTGGACTGTCGCTAATGTCACACTCTGCACAGGAGAGCAAAAACTGCATCCAAGAAGGAAAAGAGACAAAAAAACACCAAGGCTGATTCCTCTGCAACATGCAGCAGTTGCAGCCCCACCCAGTGAGTCCCCAGAATCAGAACGGCTCTGGTTCCCATTCCTAATGCAGTGGGACCGGACAGGGCGTCTGCTCCTGTCCAAGACAAGACTTTACAGCTCCAGGAGAGGCAGAAGTAGAGGAGGGCGTGCTGCCACAACTTTCTGAGGTCTACGAGACTTCCTACACAGTGTGGACTGTCGCTAATGCCACACTCTGCTCAGGACAATATCCACCGTGGAATAATCCGGATTGAGGTGGGGTGATGGGAGGAAGTGAAGCAGCAGTTCCTACCAGCACCTGTAAACGAGGTCACGCACACACACACTACACAAACTGTTACACACACAGACTTTTTTTCATTTCCATAATAGACGTTTTTCACAAAAACCGGAAGTACGTAACAGTTGCGGAAGATTCCTTCCTGTCCAGGTCAAATCCCAGTCAATCGTCAAAGATGGATCGTGTCTACACCACAAGCCTTTTACATTTGCCAACTATTTCTTTTGCCGATGTGGAAAGAATCTTCGAAGAGCACTCAATAAGAAAAGGAACTAAAATGAAGAAAGGATATACATTTTTTCACGAACAGTCATAGAAAAATACAAAGGTAAGTTCCCTGTGTTAGCCTACCTAGCTTCTACTGAGCTGTGATTACAATAACAAATGATTAGCATATCTACTTAATGCTTCGGCGTAACTGTTCTGTGTATGATTAGGATACATACAACATGACTGAAGCATTGATTGTAGCATTGTAGCATCAATTTCTATTTATTATGTGTCTGTTGAACGTTTGTAATGTAGCCGAATGCTATCATTGGGTAAGCTAACAGTTCTCTGATATTGTGTGTTTATGTACATGATGTTTGTCACCGTAGTATCAAATGTTTTAGACGGCCAGGTGGTTGTGAGGGCTAGGTGCTACCGGTCACAATGGAAAAGCGAGGAGCCTCACAAATTAGAGATTTGAGCGTCAAAACCATGTAGTTCCCTGTATTTCCGGCTACCTAGCCTGTTCTTGCTGCCGTTGCAGAATTTCTGTTTGCTGCTGTTGCAGCTTTCTCTGCTGAATTACATTGTGACATTAGAAGATAATAATCAAATAAGGGTGAAAAGTGCAGTCCAGCCCGCATTCAAATAAATGTAAACGTTTGCTTGTTTGAGTTGTGGTGGGTGGCAGTGGCCTGGTTAAAGCTTGAACTGTAATTTTCTTACTGCTGCTTCTTTTTAATAATTATCCATTTCCATTAATTTATGCACAGATATCTTTAGCTGTTGACAGTGGCCGCCTGATGGCATTTTCCTGCAGTTGTGCCGCAGGAAAGGGGTTTTGCAACCATGTTGTGGCCCCGCTCCATCAAACAGCCCACTACTCCCAGTATGGCATCCCTCCATCTCTGGCCTGCACATCTAATCTGCAGCAGTGGCACAGACCAAGAACTCAGGTGAGTGACTTATTTGCTTTGTTTGAGTATAACTTTTAACAAACTGGTCTAAGGTGCATTTTCCTCCTTATTTAATAAAGAGGGAGAATATCCAATATATGTTTTAGTTCTTAATTTAACCCCTGATTTCAGGGAATTCGCCCGGAACCTGTGAGTGATGTGGTGCTGCGCAAGCCAACAGCAGCTGGCAAAAGTGGTCTTCAGTCCACATTGTACAAGGCATATGCAGGTAAAAATTCATGACAATCTTACTGTTACTATATGTAGTTTTAGAATGTTGTTCAGGAAATTATATATTTATATTGTTACTGGTCTGAATACATTGACTGAAAGTATAATAAATTAATTGCCTCTTGATTATATCTCTATATATGGAGGTTCATTCCATTCTATATATATATACACTACCGTTCAAAAGCTTGGGGTCACATTGAAATGTCCTTATTTTTTAAGGAAAAGCACTGTACTTTTCAATGAAGATAACTTTAAACTAGTCTTAACTTTAAAGAAACACACGCTATACATTGCTAATGTGGTAAATGACTATTCTAGCTGCAAATGTCTGGTTTTTGGTGCAATATCTACATAGGTGTATAGAGGCCCATTTCCAGCAACTATCACTCCAGTGTTCTAATGGTACAATGTGTTTGCTCATTGGCTCAGAAGGCTAATTGATGATTAGAAAACCCTTGTGCAATCATGTTCACACATCTGAAAACAGTTTAGCTCGGTACAGAAGCTACAAAACTGACCTTCCTTTGAGCAGATTGAGTTTCTGGAGCATCACATTTGTGGGGTCAATTAAACGCTCAAAATGGCCAGAAAAAGAGAACTTTCATCTGAAACTCGACAGTCTATTCTTGTTCTTAGAAATGAAGGCTATTCCATGCGAGAAATTGCTAAGAAATTGAAGATTTCCTACAACGGTGTGTACTACTCCCTTCAGAGGACAGCACAAACAGGCTCTAACCAGAGTAGAAAAAGAAGTGGGAGGCCGCGTTGCACAACTGAGCAAGAAGATAAGTACATTAGAGTCTCTAGTTTGAGAAACAGACGCCTCACAGGTCCCCAACTGGCATCTTCATTAAATAGTACCCGCAAAACACCAGTGTCAACATCTACAGTGAAGAGGCGGCTGCGGGATTCTGGGCTTCAGGGCAGAGTGGCAAAGAAAAAGCCATATCTGAGACTGGCCAATAAAAGAAAAAGATTAAGATGGGCAAAAGAACACAGACATTGGACAGAGGAAGACTGGAAAAAAGTGCTGTGGACGGATGAATCCAAGTTTGAGGTGTTTGGATCACAAAGAAGAACGTTTGTGAGACGCAGAACAACTGAAAAGATGCTGGAAGAATGCCTGACGCCATCTGTTAAGCATGGTGGAGGTAATGTGATGGTCTGGGGTTGCTTTGGTGCTGGTAAGGTGGGAGATTTGTACAGGGTAAAAGGGATTCTGAATAAGGAAGGCTATCACTCCATTTTGCAACGCCATGCCATACCCAGTGGACAGCGCTTGATTGGAGCCAATTTCATCCTACAACAGGACAATGACCCAAAACACACCTCGAAATTGTGCAAGAACTATTTAGAGAAGAAGCAGGCAGCTGGTATTCTATCGGTAATGGAGTGGCCAGCGCAGTCACCAGATTTGAACCCCGTTGAGCTGTTGTGGGAGCAGCTTGACCGTATGGTACGCAAGAAGTGCCCATCCAACCAATCCAAATTGTGGGAGCTGCTTCTAGAAGCGTGGGGTGCAATTTCTCCAGATTACCTCAACAAATTAACAGCTAGAATGCCAAAGGTCTGCAATGCTGTAATTGCTGCAAATGGAGGATTCTTTGATGAAAGCAAAGTTTGATGTAAAAACAATCTTATTTCAAATAAAAATAATTATTTCTAACCTTGTCAATGTCTTGACTCTATTTCTTATTCATTTCACAACGTATGGTGGTGAATAAGTGTGACTTTCTGCCATCCAGGATTTAATGTCTAAAATGCAGTTAAAAAGTGCATCCATTGGCCGTGTGTCATCAGGAGACATGGAGATGTACAACTGTGTATCATCAGCATAACAGTGAAAGCTAACTCCATGTCTCCTGATAACACTGCCAAGAGGGAGCATATACAGGTTAAAAAGCACTGGGCCTAAAACTGAACCCTGGGGAACACCACATGTGATCTTATGGACAGGTATCTAAACTTACCATAAAAGTCCTGCCTGTGAGGTTGGATGTAAACCATTTGTGAACAGCACCAGAGAGGCCGATCTGTTTTAAACGAGTTAAAAGAATAGTGTGGTCTACTGTATCAAAGGCAGCGCTTAGATCCAGAAGAACTAACACTTTCACCTTTTTAGCATCATAGCTTAATCTAAAATCATTTAAAATCTTTAAAAGAGCCGTCTCTGTGCTGTGGTTCATCCTAAAACCAGACTGAAATTTCTCTAGGACATTGTGAATGTTGATAAATTCGTCAAGTTGAATTAAAACAAGCTTTTCTAAAACTTTACTTAAAATTGGCAAGTTGGAAACCGGTCGGTAGTTGTTTAAATCATTCAAATCTAAATTGCTCTACTTCAACAGGGGCCTCACCACCACCCGTTTAAAAGAGGCAGGAAAGATCTTTGTCTGAAGCGAGCAATTCATCAGGGTTAAAATCTCCTCTCTAAAATAATCATAAAATTGTTTAAATAACCTTGTGGGAATCGGGTCCAGAACACATGTGGTGGGCCTCACTGAGGAGAAAACTTGTCAAGACTCTCAGCTTCAACCAGGACAAAACTGTCCTGTGTCTCCTCAGATAGACACACTCTCTCAGATTTGTCTAAAACCATTTTACGTTGGGAGGATAAAATATTAGATCTGATGGTGTCTACCTTCCCTTCTAAGTGGACAGCATACTCCTCACAGATAGCGTCTGAGGGGGTTTTCTGGAAAGAAATTGAATCGCTATTCAAAATATTAGAAATTGTAGAAAAGAGAATTTTAGGATTATTTTTGTTTTCTGTGATGATTTTGGAAAAGTAATCGTTTCTGGAGTTTCTAACTGCTTTGTTGTATGATTTTAATTGTTCAGTGTAAATGTGCTTATTTATTGTGTTCTTATTTTTCCTCCATCTCCTCTCTGACACCCTGCAAGTTCTCTTTAGCTGTTTTAGATTTTCATTTCTCCATGGTGATGCATGTTTTGACTGTAGTTTTTTGATTTTGGATGGGGCAAGCAAGTCCAGAGCAGATTTAAGTCTACTGCTAAAATAATTGAAAATAAAATCACAGGGGGCAGATAAATTAATAGGAGGGATCTCTTTAAAAGCTTGCAGAAAAGCAGCAGCCACTTCAGGGGTTAGATGGCGTTTCATTACAGTTCTGACAGAGGCTCCCCACTGAATAATACTGGTAATGTTAAAAAACACGCAGTAATGATCTGAGATCGCTAGATCCACAACAGAGGACACACCAGTGGACAGGCCATACGTGATTACCAAGTCCAGGCTGTGTCCTCTGTTATGAGTTGGCTGCACAACATGTTGAATAAAATCCATATAATTCAAGATGTTAAGAAATACTGCGGCAAAGGGGTCTAAAAGTTATCTACGTGTAGATTAAAATCACCAGCTATAATAATTCTATTAAAGGAGTTGTGTAAAATTGATAAAAAAGTCTGAAAATTTTGAATAAAAAGTTCACTGTGCTTCGGAGGCCTATAAAGTGTAACACATAAGATCTGAGGAATGCTAAAAACAGCTGCACTATATTCAAAAGTGGTAAAATTGTCAAATAAAACAGGTTTTGCAGAAAGAGTTAAAGAACACATAAAAGCGGTTCCGCCTCCTTTTTTTTCCATTCCTGTTTGAAAACATAAAATTAAAGTTTGGTGGGGAGGCCTCTGTGAGAACAACAGGAGCATCTGAACTCAACCATGTTTCTGTTAAAAATGAGCATTGAAGATTATTGTCTAAAATCAAGTCGTTTATAATAAAAGTTTTGTTCAGCAGAGAGCGAACATTTAAAAGAGCCATGTTAACAGTGGTTACGGATGGAGAAACTCTACGACCTGTTGAACGTGGGACTCTGGACAACTGTTTGAGATTATTAAGGTTGAATCGGTTAGTTTTATGTTTTTGTGATCGCTCTCTGCTGATGACAGGTATGTAAGTGGTTTGAAGAGGTCCAAGTCCGATATGGGAGTTACTGTTAAAATCAGAGCTGGGTTCGTAGGTGCTTTGACCAGGGGGGCATCAGGACGTGGGGGCAGGAGGTTGGGGGGGGAGGCGGGGCAGCTGTGGCCTGTGTGTTGGACAGAGGTGGTCGGGGACAGGCCAGGCTCATTAACAGCATCCGGGTCCCCTGTCTGTTTAAATGAAGTCCATCTGGCCCAAAAATATGCCTCCTGCCCCAGAAAATGTTAAAATGATCAATAAAACCAAAGTTTTGCTGCACAGTGACAGAGGAAGGCCAAGTGTTCAGAGATAAAGTCGGCTAAAACGTCCAATTCCTCTGTCAATGGTGCGGATGGGGCCAGAGATAAAAACACAAAGCTGTGTTTAACACAGAACAGGCATGCTTGTGATATCACAGCTTAAAGACTGCTATGTACTACATGCAGGCTGGAGCAGAGAAACTAAATATCAGTTCACTAAGTCACCACCAGATGGCGCTCCTTCCTGCTCCTTCCTGCTGGCTTCAGACTGGAGAACCAACATGTTCAACAAACAGAACCAACCTGCAGGGGTTCCAGTGAGACCTGAAGCCTTCTGCCGATGATCAGAGCGTCTTTAATCAGATTTTTTGGATGAAAAATGAACCGTTTTCAGTTTGATTGAAGGTTTCTGAGGGGGATTAGACAGGAAGGTGAAGATGAACCCTGAAATGCAGGTTCAGATCAGCGATGGAGGGAAAGAGGAGCTGAACCAGAGGGAGACCTTTGGATGAGCTGCGGAGGTCTTTCTGCTGGGTCTTTCCAGAATGGCTCTTTGTGAACTTTGACCTTAACTGAGCCAAGCGAGGCCTGCAGAGCTTTAGACTCTTGGTTCTGCAGTTCGACCTTGTTTGATGAGGAGTCATACCTGATTGGTCCAGGATGAAGCTCTGCTGATGGTGGGGAGGTGATCTTCTGCAGGCTGGGTAGAGGAACCCTGACTGGTCCTGGTTTTATGAGGAACATATCCCAGGTTTCTGTGGCCAACTGCTGCTGTAGAACATCTGCTTCAAGGTTTCACAATATATTAAAATATTACTGTCAGAAATTATCTGCATCTTTTTTCTCCACGCATCTTATCTTTTCTCACTTATAATAACAGCAGAGCAGTTTATGATTTAAGAGAAATATGAGCTATCCTTTACTTCCTAGTATTTCTACTTCCTGTTATGAGAATAAAAACCCATCTTCCCAGAGCAGCTCTGCTTCTCACCTTGTCATTCTGCTGTCTGGAGATCCTGATCTGGATCTATAACATATAGATCCAAATAAACTCAAGTATTTTTACACTGTTAAATGTAATGTTCCTTTTAATTCAGATATTTTTATTTTGTTTTTAATTTCTTGCATGACTCCTTTTATAATGTAGTCACATGACTCCTTGTCTGTGTGAATCACAGCAACATGATGATATAAACTAATCATCAAACTAACTATTAATTCATAGTATTTCTGTAATGTTCCTCGTACAGTAATAGCTTCAATTTTTGTCTTATATTTAGTTATGGTCAAATTTCTGAAGGACTATGAAAAATAGAGACATGGATTATTGAGAAAAGACAATAAGTCTGCTTAGTAGTGGGATCAGATTCTTCCAATGTCAACAGTTTCTTTGAGCAAACAGCAGGAATGTCATCCTTATGAAGAAAGAGATTTTCTGTTTTCATCAATCTGGTTTTTAAATGCTATTCCGCCAAATCAGATAATATCAAAGGTTTAAAAAATGATCTTTATGACATCTAACCAATAAAATTATGTAAAATTATTGGAAATATGACCAATTAAAAAGTCATTTAATTGATTACAGCGTTGTTGTTTTTCCCCTACCAATATGGCGGATGTGTTGCCCTGCGTGGGCGGGACTTCCGGTTGTTCCGCTCCGTGATTGGCGGCTCCATCCTCTGGCTCCCAGTGCGCAGACTCAGCTTCTCTCCGGTACAATGGCGGCAGTCGGATCGTCGTCCTTCGTGTTTTCTCGGGTTTTTATCCACGGAGCAGCAGCGGGAGAGTTAATAAAGCTGGAAGCTAGAAACAGCAGCAGCTGGTGAACTCTGGAAAGAAGAGAAACGGTTTGAAGCTCAGCTGGAACTGCTCAGTAACTGTTAAAGGAAAGTTTGGAGAGAGAAAAGCTAGCAGAGATGTGGAGACAGCAGGTCAAACAGCGACTGGATGCAGCAGAGGAGCAGGATGCTGCTTTCAGCCACGAACATCGGCTGCAGACTTCAGGTTTGGACGGTTACATTCTTCCTCTCAGCTTCAGCTTTACAACAGAACACTGGCCTGTTTCAGGTGTATTACGGTAAAGGTTTGTCTGGGTCCATCTCTTTACTATAATATCTTTATCAAAAGTTAAGATTGCTGACATTATTAATCTGAACCATATCTGCCTCGTTTGTTAATGAAATCATAAACTCAATATAAATAGATTATCAAATCTGCAGGAACAATATTAACAGATTTTTACGATAAACTTGTTTAACATCAGTCATATCTCCATGTTTTACAGGTTTTAGTCTTTTATCAATATACTCTCATAAAATAAGAAAAAGCACAAATAAATTCAAGTTCAATTGTTGTTGTTTATCCCAAAGGGAAATTAAATATAATAACTGATATGATCCCAGTATCTTTAAAGTGATACTCTGGATCTCTAAATGAATTACACATTTTAAGAATTGTATTTAACTGACCTCCTGGCCTTAAATGTTTATATTAAATAAGTAATTTTATGAATTATAACATTACGGGTAAGTCCCGCTTTCCCATATCTCAGCTATGGCTCAGAAGCCACGGTGCCGTCCACTTCAACCAATCAAGTGATGCCAAGGGTTGTCAATCATCACGAACGCTTTGTGCTCGTAACTATGCGCATGATCAGTTTTCTGTTCTCACGGAGCCTCCGAATCAAGCCTCCGCCATTAGTCCCGAGCGCAGCCATGGATCAACACTCAGATTTCCAACCAAAAAAGCATCCTCACCTCCGATAACTCCATTGTCAACACTCTGGTTGCTTTCTCTCTCTCCTCCACACGTCTTGGCCCATTTACCTGGCGCGTGCACGGAAAAGTAGGCGCGGCTTCAAGGCCAATCAGAAAGGGAGGGGGAGGGAGCTTGGGCCTTTTTCTTTTTTCAAATCATGTCCCTCTCTCTTTTTTTTTCTCACAAAGTCCAGACTATCACTTTAAAGAGTAGAGATGCTGTGGACAGGAAGGATCTCCAGTAACATCAGTGTAACCAGTAACTACAGAACACCGCGTTTTCTACCAATGATGAGCCACGTTTCAGACAGAGCAGCAGATGGAGCTTTGAAACCGGTTAGAAAAACGCCTGTAGAAACTACAACAACTTTATGCGGATGGTAACTTAATTCAGTATTCAGATATTCCACTCCTAACGGTGTGTTCACACCGAACGCGGCCAAACAGCGCCACACGCCCCTAGCTGGTCACTTGAACATTCGATACTTGAAGCAGAAATGCATAACTTGTGGGAGGAACCTGACTGGGACCGCTGTAGCAGGCGGATGGCCTCCTCCTTCTCCAGACTCTCTGGGAGCTCCCAGTGCACTCTGGTCTCTGAGCTAACTGCGTTAAATGTTGGGCTTCGCCTCAGGCGGAGCTGGGACTGCTGCAGTGGCGTAGGTCCAACTTTCACCCACTGAGACACCAACTACCAAGCTGAGCGGCTGTCCATCTGTCTGCTGTTAGTAAAGGTTTATATGTGAGCGGCGCGGGACGTGCTTTGGTGCAGACATTACCAGGTCTGGGTGTTCGGGTGAGGGAGCTGTTTAGCGGCCACAACGGCTCTTTTAAGAGCCACTGACAAACCTCGTAAGAGCATTCCTGTCTAAATAGTTTAACCTCTTTATAATGTGTATTTTTTTATTTCTTGTCTCTGTATAGAAAACAGCTGGTATCATGTAGCTTGGGGTGATTAGCCACGGTGTTTATCAGTTTACTTTTCCTGCTGATGCCACCTGATGGCACTCACTCCTGATTCCACTGGAGTGAGTGGTAAAAGACGACATAAGTAAAGAATATAATTGAAAAATAGCTGTGAAAAAAATATATATAGATTATAATAATCATTCTTTAAGAATACCTGTTAAACTTTAAACATACCTGCTTTGTATTTGAGATGAATAATATTTAAATATTTGAATTTTATTGTAATATCATGTCACACCGCAGGACATATTTTGCCTGGAGCTGTGAGAAAAGCTCAATAAATAACATAATGAAAAAAATCTGATAACTTCTAACAGTTTTAAAAAACAACAGAATTTCAACTTTACAAATTCATATAATGCTCAAGTAATTTAGAACCTTGTTTCAAAAAATGCTGTTTCACCCTTATTTGTCATCTACCCAAGTGTTCAGGAGAGGTGGCAGTATAGTTTCTGACTAGGTTCTTCAACAAGACCTTAAAGACTGAGAAGATGCCTGAGGAATGGAGGAAAAGTGTTCTGGTGCCGATCTCTAAGAACAAGGGAGATGTACAGAAATGTGGTAACTACAGAGGAATAAAGTTAATGAGTCGTACAATGAAGCTGTGGGAAAGAGTGGAGGAAGCTAGGCTTTGGTCAGGCGTCAGCATTTATGAGCAACAGGACGGTTTCATGCCAAGAAAGATTACTACAGATGTAATCTTTGCTTTAAGGATGCTGATGAAGAAGTACAGAGAGGGTCAGAGGGAGCTGCATTGTGTCTTTGTAGATTTAGAGAAAGCGTATGACAGGGTGCTAAGAGAAGAGCTCTGGTTTTCCATGAGGAAGTCTGGAGTGACAGATAAGTTTGTTAGAGTGGTGCAGGACATGAATGAGAGCTGTGAGACAGCAGTGAGGTGTGCTGTAGTAGTGACAGAGGATTTCAAGGGGGAGGTGGGACTGCATCAAGGATCAGCTCTGAGCCCCTTCTTGTTTTCTTTGGTGATGGACAGGCTGATGGATGATGTTAGACAGGAGTCTCCATGGACTATAATGTTTGCAGATGACATTGTGATCTGCAGTGAGAGCAGGACGGAGGTGGAGGAAAAGCTAGAGAGATGGAGGTATGCACTGGGAAAGAGAGGAATGAAGATTAGTCACAGCAAGACAGAATAAATGTGTGTAAATGAGAAAGACAGAAGTGGAACGGTGAAGTTACAGGGAGTGGAAGAGAATAAGGTAGAGGTTTTGTACACTTAGGGTCAATGGTCCAAAACAATGGAGATTGTGGAAAAGAGATGAAGAAGCTGGTTGGAGAAAGTGTCAGGTGTGATAAAAGGTTTTCAGCAAGAATGAAGGGAAAGGTGTAGAAGACAGTGGTGAGACCAGTGATGTGGTGAAGGAAGACATGAAATTAGTTAGTGTGAGGGCAGAGGATATGACTAAATGGAGACAGATAATTCTCTGTGGCGACGCCTGAAGGGAAAAGCTGAAAGGGAAAGAAGAAGAAAAGGTCTACCTGCTCCTGCAGTGTTTCGCAGCAGCCTACAGCCTATTTGACAAGTTGCTCGCATTGACTGTTAAATAAAGGTTACGCCACTGGTTTGCGTGACTAGCGACCAAATATGACGTTGTAATCACGCTATACAACGCATCAATGACAAAAGTCCTTGCCAATGCTTTTTATCATAGAAGTTTAACGATTCGTTGTTGCAGCTCTTGTATTTAGGTCTCTGATCCATATGAAGATCCTCACTAGGGAGACCAGTTATAAAATATTTACCTATTTATGAAAACATTGAATTATGGACGATGATTCTGGAGTTGGAAACTTTGCACTCAGTAATGGAGAAGACAGGAGTTGCAGGAAGGGAAGTTCATGGGTGAGTTTTTTGCATAGAATGCTCAGATAGTTTGGTATTAAGGTGAAGCTTACTTGTCAGTGGCGAAGAGCACGGAAGGGAGAGACTGCTAGGAGTCCAGGACTTCTGAGAGAACTTCCAGATGGATTCTGGGAGGACAAGCGGGAGGGATCCAAGTAGCAAGGAAAAATCATGGAGCAGGCAACGCTTGAAGCTGGAGCATTGTCACAAGGAATCTGGAAGCTTGACGGCTATCAGACATATAATTAACACCAGAGCTTTCTGGAGAGCCGGAGAACTTATCACAAGGATTTTGGTGGATATAGGTACTTAGGAGGAACACAGGCAGGTTTTAATCTCAGGTAAGTTCATGGAGAAGCTTTCACAAGGTAATCACTAGGAACACAGAGGGTTAGAGGTTATCACGGGGAATGCAATACTGAAGCACAGACGATCTGACAACCAGTTTCTTTCATTCAGCCCGTGATCAGGTTCAATGAGCTGCCGCTGTAAAGGCTGCAGAGTACGGCTCCACGCCTGGCTTGGTCGACAGGTCCCTGACACACACAGGACCCCTGGTGGAAATTTCCAAAAAGGTGGGGAAAAGTAGGAAGAAAGAAAATGACAAACACCCCAGACTCCTAAAGACTAGTTTATGCTTCTCTGTCTGCATAGGTATGGAGACACGCAAAGCCATTATCCGTCGACACAGGGGAGATTCTAGAAGAGTTTTTAAGACCTGATTGCACGACGGTTTGAAACAATAACTCTAAAAATGTCACAGTTCATGTTATTCTATATAGATGAGCAGTGCACTTATTTTCCCAACACCGTGCCTCACATGGGGAACCACCATTTTGTGCAATAGGAATGCAAAAATTTTCGCTCACACAACCAAAAATAATATGATCAGTACTTCATTAATTACTATCATTAATAATAAAGTCAGTTAACGCTAGTTGAACACGTCAGGGCTCCGCTCTTCTCTTAAAGGCAATCTTGAACCAAACATTTTCAGTTTCTTGTGAAGGAATGAATTCAACACTGAAAAGGCATCATTGTAATAAGTACAAAAAACTTCTCTCCAAAATATGAAACAATCTAATTAACATGGGTCAACCTTACCATCCAATTTTTCAGTCTATAAATTCTATACCTGCAGTAATAACATGAAAACTAAACCAACAATTAAAATGCCTGGAGATGTTTTACGGTCTTTATAATCTTGACAGGTTTCAGTCATTTACTATATACATAATGTTTATCTGTGTTCCTGTAGATATTCAGCAGATGCTGCTGGTTAAAGAAGAGCCTCCTGAGGAACTGAGTCCTGATTTGGACCAGAACCATCCAAAAACTCTCCACATAAAGGAGGAAGATGAGCTCTGGGCCAATCAGCAGGGAGAGCAGCTCAGTGTGAAGGAAGAGACTTTTTCTGGGTTTCCAGTCATTGCTGTTCTCATAAAGAGTGAAGATGATGAAGAGCTTCATCATCACCAAACATATGGTGGAGAAATCCCTACCAGCAGCTCAGCTGAGCAGGTGAAAGCAGAACCTGATGAAGATGAGGACTATGAAAGAGAAGAATCCAGCATGAAGCCGGATCCGAACACTCATGGAGACACCTGTAACTCTTCAGAGCCTGAGGCCAGTGGAGATCATGAAGTGGACTATCCCACCTCTGGGTCTGAAGCTGAAGACGATGAGAATGACTGGAAGGGTTTCAGACACAATACTAACGTTGACCTGCAGAGGGAGCTCCAGAAAGATCTGAAATGTTTTCACTGTGGTAAAAGTTTTACCAAGAAAGGTCAACTAAAGGTTCACATGAAACTCCACACCGGAGAGAAACCGTTTGGCTGTGAGGTTTGTGGACAAAGTTTTGATGAAAAGACTCATTTAGACCAACACACCGAAATCCACTCTGTAGAAAAAACGTTTGTCTGTGACGTCTGCAGACAAACTTTCAGCCAAAGAACACATTTAAGCAGACATATGAAAATCCACACCGGGGAGAAACCATTTGGCTGTGACATCTGTGGACAAACGTTCAACAGGAAATCCCATCTTAACAGACACGTGAAAATTCACACAGGGGAGAAACCTTTTGGGTGTGACGTCTGTGGACAAAGATTTCATGAAAAGGCCTATTTAGACCGACACCTCAAAATGCACTCAGGGGAGAAACCATTCTCTTGTCAGGTCTGCGGACAAAGATTTAGTCGAAAAGCACATTTAGATGGACACATGGGTAGCCACGCAGACGAGAAACCTTTCAGTTGTGATCTTTGTGGACAAAGATTTACCCACAAGTCTGCTTTAAACAGACACACAATTATCCACACGGGAGACAAACCTTTTAGTTGTGATGTTTGTGGACAAAGGTTTAACCAAAAGGCCATCTTAATAACACATGTGAGAATCCACACAGGAGACAAACCATACTCTTGTAATGTTTGTGAACAAAGATTTAATCATAAATCTAACTTAAACAGTCACGTCAAAATCCACTCCGGAGACAAACCGTTTGCCTGTGACGTTTGTGAGCAAAGATTTAGTCGAAAGGCGTATTTAGACCGACACATGGGTAGCCACGCAGAAGAGAAACCTTTTGGTTGTGATGTTTGTGGACAAAGATTTACCCACAAGTCATCCTTAAACAGACACACGGTTATCCACACGGGAGACAAACCTTTTAGCTGTGAGGTTTGTGGAAAAAGATTTCATCAAAAGTCCGATTTAATGACTCATGTGAGAATCCACTCGGGAGACAAACCTTACGCTTGTGATTTTTGTGATCTAAGATTTAACCAAAAGTCGAATTTAAACAGTCACATTAAAATCCATTCTGGAGAAAAACCATTTGCCTGTGGCTTTTGTGGACAAAAATTTAACCGAAAGGCAAATTTAAACATACACATGAGAACCCACAGAGCAGGAACAAATGTGTAGAGCAGGGGTCTCCAACCCTGGTAGTCGAGAGCTACTGTCTAGAAGGTTTTAGATGAAACCCTGCTCCAACACAGCTGATGGAAATAATAGATTCACCTCCACCTCTGAAACATGCCATCAAGTTTGGAAAGGGCCTGCTAATCAGCCATTCATTGGATTGAGCTGTGTTGGAGCAGGGATGGAACTAATCCCCCTTTTTTAAATGCCACCGCTCATCTTGGCTGCTCAGGCTCAGCTGAAGTCTAAACGCTGATCTTTGTGCTGAATGGTACTACTGCTCTGTTGTGACCACCAGCACCCTCTACTGGATGTCCGTCTGTGGGCTTAGTTCTATGTAAAGGTTGTGTTCACTCATTAATCAGATCTGTATTACATCTGGATTACAATCGGACTCATATTCTTAGATTATCTTCTAGTTGTCTTTATAGTGGTTACAAGTGTGAGCTAAAGTGAAAAACCTTGGAGTCACACCTGACTTCTCTTTAGGCTTGGACTCGCATCAAATCTACTTCTCACTCCTGTTTCTTCCACCTTCGCAACATCGCTAAAATTAGACACTTAGTATCCAGATCTGATCTGAAAAAAATTGTTCACGCATTTCTGTCATCACGTCTGGACTATTGTAATTGTCTTTTTACAGCTTTAGATAAATCCTCAGTCTCCCGCTTAAAAGACTCCTAACCAACTTCCTTAAATATGGCCATATTACCCCGGTTCTATTTTCTCTTCATTGGCTCCCTGTGGTTTTCAGAATCCGATTCAAGGTTCTAGTTCTGACCACAGAGCTCCGCATGGTCAGGCCCCGATATACCTGCGTCAGGTCCTAGCTGAATCTTACTCTGTGCGAAGCATTCGCTCTCAGGCCCAGAGCCTTCTATTGGTACCCCACATTCATCCCAAAATGAAGAGGGACAGAAGTTTTCAGTCTGAAGCCCCCAGACTGTGGAACAGTCTAACCCTGCCGCTGTAAACTGCTGACTCTGTCGAGGTTTTCAAAAAGAAACTCAAAACTGTCCTTTTTAATTAAACGTTTGTGTCGTGATTTTATGTCTTTGCCTGTTTTATGTTTCATATATTGTATGCTTTCAATCCTGACTTTCAATGATCCTTCCACTTTGTTGTGATGTTGTGCAGCGCTTTGTCACCCTTGTCTATAAAAGGCACTATTTAAATACATTTTACTTAGTAAAAACTGAGATGTGAGGACAGTTTTAGAGCAGGCTCATAAACTGGTCTTTGTGAACTGACTAATATCTCGCTGAAAGTTCATTCAGGGATTGATTGTTCATCTCCTATGTGGTCCAACAGAGCTCTGATTGGTTCTACCTCATCAGCCAGGTGACTGGACCTGAGCTGTATCTGTGGGGTGTGAGGGTGGTGTCACCCTGCCTTCCCATTGGGGGGTTCTAATGTTTAGGCTGATTGTCGAAGCACTGAAACGACACTATTATAATGATCTAGTTTTGGTATCAGTAAACCAATACCACAAACAGATACTTAAACTGTGGAAACTTTAATGGTTTAAAAAAAAAAGATTATTTTTCACTTGAATGTGTGGTTTTATGGTCATTTTATTAATATTTTATGTTTTTATCTAACTCACCATCTTTTGTAACAAGCAGAGAAGAAAATAAAACATGACTTCCATTACTTAGCCTTTTTGTGTGTTAGAAATATCGTCATTGGTACTCAGTTTCGGCAAGTACTCAAATGCAAGAATCAGTGTTGTTGCATCCATATTTAAAAGAGTAAATAAATAGTTACATTTAAAATGGTCATTTTCAAAGGTCCTGAGACTGACTTATCTTAAGTACAGAGCAAAGCGTTCTCCATGGCCGACAATACCGTAGGCCCAGAAACACGAATGACAGCTGGCTTGCTGGAAGATGCACCCCGACACAAGGTAACTGCTTAAAGTCTGACGTTATAAACAAAATAATGACTTTATATATGTAACATTTCTAAAATCCGGTTTATTTTCAGTAGGGATGCAGACAGATGGACAGCCGCACAGCTTAGTATTTGGTGTCTTGGCGGGCAAAGCTTGGGCCTCTGCAGTACATCAGCTCCTCAAACTGGGCCTGCCAACGTGGCTAGGGGCCAAATGGATTCCCCCAGACTCCATATGGTAGAGAAACCATCCAGCTGTGATCTTCATGGACAATGATTCATAGATCAGTCCAATGTAAACATTCATAGACGGATCCACACAGAGGACAAAGACCGTTCTGCTGCGACGTCTGCGGGAAAAGATTCTGATTTGACTACAATTTAGACTGCCATATGAAATGCCACATAAACAGACAGCTGAGGGTCCAGACAGGATACAGATGTCTGTGGACAAAGATTTAGTCAAAAGACCCGTAAACAGACACATGAAAACCCACACTGGGCTTGAGTAATTGAGGTTGAAAGACAGGAAATATGAATTCCATCTGAAAAAAATACGCATTATAGAGAGCTGAGCATCTTTTCCATGATAAAGAACCAAATAAACATCATAAATATTAACTAATCAGTAACTACTTTTTGACTTTAGACCAATTGTTGGTGTCTGTAATAACAAACAATTGAAGGTTATTGAGGATTTGATTGAAAAAAGTCTAGGCGGAATCCAGCTGTGCCATATTTGGCACAGTTTGGTACAAAAAGTCAAATTTAGAATATCTCAATAAAATTGAAAACCTATTATATATGACATGACCGTCAGGTTAATTGATCTCTCCAAATTGTCCTTAGGTGTGAGTGTGTGCATGGTTGTTTGTCCTGTCTGTCTCTATGTGGCCCTGTGATGGACTGGCGACATGTCCAGGTTAGACCCCGCCTCTCGCCCGTTGACAGCTGGAGATAGGCACCAGCCCCCCCACGACCCATTAAGGATTAAGGGGTTAAGAAAATGGATGGATGGATTATATATTTGGTCATAAAAATGCAGTTTATTTGTCATGTAAAATAGGATAAAATAAACAAAAGAAAATCATTTTACAAAAGTAAAGATTGAAGGAAAAAAGTCCCTTTATCCTTTTTTTATTTACAGTATAATAAAATACTAAATAAACATGTGAGGAAAAAAAAAAGTTTCTTATTGAGCATAATGCCAGGCAAAAAAACATTTTGATATAATTTATTTTATTTTTCTTTTTTTTTAATTTTTCAACATAGCTATTTAGCTAGCTTCAGCTAGAGTGAACATTGCAAAGCACACGCTAGTGGATGGTGATTGGCTAGACAACGTCACGATGTATGGGGCGGTATGTGCGGAAACTCTGACGGACCATAAGTTACTGGACTGGGTCCATTGTTCTAGACTTCATTGTTTATTCAATACCAAAAAAATCTGTTGCAGCTTCATTTTACATAGTTTAATCAATTGACAGTAGCACTGTTTGTAAACGGCATTAAATAATAGAACTGGTTAATTTTTTCTTTTTTGGGAACATATTTTTGTTAGAGCAGCAGACCCAATCAAAGCATCCTCTAGAATGTTAACTTGTGAAACGTTACATGAAACTGTTTGTAAAATCTTAAAGTTCTTCCAGCGTCCAATTACTCGTTCAACGTGTATCGTGACCAATGGCGGCTGGCTGCTCTGCTTTGTGACCGCATACCATGGAGGCCGCCATTGCTCCTCCATTGCTGTAGTACCTCCATTTGGCCGCTAGGCCCCCATTGAAAAGCATTGGACTTTAGACACGTTAAAAACAACTTTAATGCCTGGTGCCCATTTTTTTAAACTTTCTATGGCTACATATTCTTCCTGAGATAACGCTGGGCTCATAAAAAACCTGGGCACCAGGCTGGTTTTCGTAAGATAATTTTTTGAAATCTTGCATAATTAATGAGGGGGCCGAGCCAAGTTTAGCATCAGAGCTAAAGACGCGGGAGCAGAATTGGCGTGATTACGGCCGTACTACACGCCCATACACGCCCCGCGAGGACAGAGTCTATAGTGAAGATCCCGCCCCTATGTCCTTTTTAGGAACATGCTTCGTCAGAGATGGGGAGGAGGAGTCTGTGACTCTGCCATGAATTCCCCCATGAAAGTCATTGTGGTAAACGGGGAGGAGTGAAGAGGTGCTGTCTATTCTTTTTTACAGTCTATGATCGCGACATGAGACAGTTGCCCTGGTGAGTCTACCTCCTGAGCAGAGTTTCTGTTTCCCTGTTGTGAAATGAGATATATGGTGAGTGGCTCCACAAGCCACAAGTTCCTCTTAGATTTGAAATCCTCTATCAGCTAGAATCTCATCATTGGGTTCTAAAGGGTTCTAAAAGTTCTGACTATTTTGTTATCTGCTTGTCAGAAACCCTTCAACACCCATCCAGGTGACAGAAAGGACATTGCTCCACCTGGACGGATGCCAATCAAATATTTAATTTGTGGTCCTCAGAGTGTGAAGAAGACTTTGACCTGCAGGATGCAGAGGGTTTTCTGCAGGGAGGGAAGCTGGGATTAGTGGCAGGAACGCTCCTGATTGACGTCTCCTGAAAGTTTTAAAGTTTTTCTCCATTTGGTGTTTTGACATCATGGATTCATGTTGATGTGACAATATTAAGGAGTGGCCATGTTTTTTCTAATATTATAAAAAAAATCATGGGTTGTGTTTTATGTGCCTAATATATCTCAGTTCTCTGAATTAAGCAACCTTTTCCAGTTACAGATCAGAAGTTTAGATTTATAAACCATGTTCATTTACAGCCACACTGATAATGTTGCTCAACCGTAAATCCAGATTAGCATCTATCAGCATGCTCATGCAAACACACATAGGCTGGAATAGACATTTTTACTCTTTAGATTTTCCTCTCTGCCTTTCAGACAGACTTTCTGCTCAGATGATGAAAAACTTTAACTTAATCCTTAAAATGATAGAAAATGGTTTGTGTAATGATCGTAAGAAAATCATGTTAAAGCTGCAGATCTATAGCCTGCAGCACTAACAGGAAGCGTAGGTCACATGATCAGAGCTGAAGAGCATTGATGCTATGATTAAAACATGGAGGCCATTTATCTGATGTGTGAAGCAGAGCTGATGTGTTGTTGTGTTAGAAGCTCAGTTTAAACGTCTTCATCATGAGTCAAGTTTATTTTAATAACATATTTCAGTAACATGTTATCAACTCAACTCCAGGTTCACTATGAGATCTACAGAGACGGACAGAACCGATATTTAACTCTGAAAGATGCAAGGGAACCATTCTTTTCTGAAATTATTCATAGAAACATTAATAATACACACTTTATTTACTACAATTGATAGATTAACTAAACCACCAATGACAGTAGCTCCTGAACTACACTCTACTAGGGCTTGCAATGACTTTACCATCTTATTTACTGGAAATATTCTAACAATACCTTCAGTCTATACTTCCAGGGTTTTTCCTGCGTTCAAATTTGTGTGGCGGCTGCCTCCAGCTAAATTTCTTGCCGCCCCAGCCTAATATCGCTCTGCCCCCAGCGATATGGATGTTATTTTACCTGCAGTTGCAGCGTTGCGCCACTATGGGGGCGCTATATCAGCAGCGGTGTGCTGGGGGAAACGCAGAAAAAGAAGATAAAATAGTTTTCTATAGAGTGTAAAAATTGGGTTTTCCGCTAGTTGGTGCTATCCGTCCTGATTTTCCCCCGGCTCTTCAAACAGGTAAATGTTTTGTTTTTTGCATCCAATCATATCATGTTTTTTTTTAAATATCCTCCGTCTCAGAGTAACATTAGTGGATTTTAGTGTTACAGATATGAACTGGGAAAATCAGCCACTACTTTAAAAAAACAACCTCACTAGGAGAGTCAGGAATCCAGGTGAAACTGCAGACAAATTATCATAACAAGAAGTTAAAAGGTTACCGTAGATTGGAAAGATGTGAAAACTGCAGGCAGGGACTGGTGATGGTCAGAATCATGGTCAGAATGCAGGACAGGACACTTTATGGCGAGTTTGTTCTTGCCAAACCTGAAGCTTGGTTCATAACAGCCTCAGAGCGACGTGAACTGATCGTTTCGGTGTCTGACCTACTTTTTGCGCGAGCGATCCAGTCATTTGCGAAACTAAAGGTAATTTTTCTAAATAAATAAATAATAATAATAATAATTTCCAAAGTAATAATTATGGATCTAAACAGATTATAGAGATAATTTAGAGAGCTTTCCTCCTCATGTCTAATTCACTGGGAAACGGAAAGAGAAAATATATTTATTTAATATGAAGAGTAGATAAACAAATATTCATATTTCAACAATAAATATTCCTCTCTATTACCGCGCAAACTGTCATGTTTTTTGATTCTTTACAGATTTTTACAGACTCCTTTCTGCTCCAAAAACGTTCTGCAATGTTCCAGGTACCGTTTAAAGATGGAAAAATACATAATCTAAATATCATGGGTCTGGTGGAAGTTTTTTTTTACTGTGGATGGGTGAAAAATATGAATATAATATTTTTGGTTTGACTCCCACCTTCCATTGTGTGGAGAGAGTCTGAAAATGTCTCCATCTTTGCGCTGAATGCAGATTATTCTCACTATCTCAGCATCCAGCGCTCCCAGACAGAGATTTGATTGGTCCACCTGAAACAGCAGATTAGCTGCAGGAACCCGTTCTATTGCAGGACTCTGATCTGTAAATTAAAGTTGAAGTTTCTCTGCACAGAACGGGCAACAACAGCAAAGGTTCCAAAGGGAACGTGTTTTATTGTTGTATATATTCTTCTGGGGCAGATACGTATAAATCTGCCATATTTGTGCTTTATGTGCTGCTTCTGCATCAGCTCTGTTGCTCTATCTGTGTCTCTGCTGTCTTCTCCAAACCCCGGACGGTCTCGGCAGATGACTGCTTGTGCTGAGCCTGGTTCTGCCGAAGGTTTCTTCCTGTTAAAAGGGAGTTTTTCCTTTCCACTGTCGCTTCCTGCTTGCTCAGTGTGAGGGATTGCTGAGAATTCACAACACAATCTTCTGTGGTTCTCTAATTCCTAAATTAAACATTGTATTGTAATAACTTTTCTTGTGAAGTGCCTTGAGATGACATCTGTTGTGAAATGGCGCTATATAAATAAACTGAATTGAATTGAATTGAAAATGTCATGTCTTGGTCAAAAATTACACCAAGGTTCTTTACATTATTACCAGAGGCCAAATTAATGTCATCCAGATGAAGTGATTGATTTAGCAGTTTCCTTTTTAAAGGTTCTGGTCCAAAGACAACAACCTCGTCCTTGTTTGAATTTCGGGGCAGAAAATTCAGAGTCATCCAGGTTTTTATGTCTTCCAGACATGCTTGTAATCTACCTAACTGATTGATTTCATCAGGTTTTATGGATAAATATAATTATGTATCATCAGCATAACTGTGGAAATTTATTCCATGTTGTCTAATTATTTTACCAATTGGAAGCATATGTATAGTAAAGACAATCAGTTCAAGCATAGAACCCTGTGGTACTCCACAAGTAACCCTTGAGTGTGAAGATGATTTATCATTGACATGAACAAACTGGAATCTGTTGGACAGATATGATTTAAACCAGCCTAGTGCTGTTCCATTGATCCCTACAACATGTTCGAGCCTTTCTAAGAGAATATTATGATCGACTGTGTCAAAAAGCAGCACTGAGATCTAACAAGACGTGAATAGTCAAAAATCCATTATCTGAGGCCATTAGAATATCATTAGTAACTTTTACCAGTACTGTTTCAGTGCTATGATCAGCTCTAAAACCTGACTGAAATTCCTCAAACAGGTTGTTGCTGTTTAGATGCTCACATACTTGATTAGCAACTATTTTCTCAAGAATTTTGGATAAGAAAGGAAGGTTAGATATAGGTCTGTAGTTAGCTAAATCATCTTGATCCAGTGAGGGTTTCTTAAGTAAAGGTTTAATTACAGCAACCTTAAATTCCTGTGGCACATATCCATTTATTAAAGATAGATTCATCATGTCTAGGATAGGGCCAGTAACCAGAGGGAACGCTTCCTTAAATAATTTGGTTGGTATTGGGTCTAACATACAAGTTGAGGGTTTAGATGAAACTAATATTTGTGATAATTCCGAAAGTTCAACAGAATCAAAAACGTACGGACATAAACATGGTTCTATTTAAATTTAATAAAAGGATACAATGTGTAAAAAAGGAGAAGACACAATTAATCAAATCTATTTCAGACAATTCTCACAGTCGTCCCCAGAACAGAACCAGATCAGAACCAGCCTTCTTCATCAGGTTATTGAGCCATTTTAAGTCCCCGGTTCTGATGCTGCTACCCCAACAGATGATGGATGAAGAGATGACACTCTCCACCACAGACTTGTAGAAGATCTGTAGCATCTTTCTGCAAACATTGAAGGACCTCAGCTTCCTCAGAAAGTACAGTCTGCTCTGTCCCTTTTTGTAAACGCTTCACTGTTGATTCTCCAGTCCAGTCTGTTGTCCAGGTGAACTGGTGAGTATCTGTACTCCTAAACCACTTCCACTTCTTCTCCCTTGATAGAGACTGTCTTTGACTTCTCCCTGTTTCTTCTGAAATCTACAACCATCTCCTTTGTTTTGTTCATATTCCAGGTAAGATGATTGTTTCCACACCATTCCACAAAGCGCTACACCAGCTCTCTGTATTCAGCTTCTTCTCCATCTCTGATACACAGGACAATTGCAGAGTCGTCTGAGTATTTCTGCAGATGACAGGTCTCTGTCTTAGACTGGAAGTCTGAGGTGTACAGAGTGACAAGGAATGGTGAGAGTACAGTACCCTGTGGAACCTTGTGTGATAAGTTGCTGGATAAATTTCAGAATTTCACATTGCAATATACAATGAATCCATTAACACGGAATAATTACTACATTCAATGAAACATGGCCTTATCACTTTAATTCCTAAACATCATATAGATAATTTAATAATAGATAATTGGCTTGGTATTACATTATTAAATAATAACTAACATTTTAGCATCTATCCTTGCTCGGATATTAAGAAAGGTTCAATCCTCTTACTCAGCTCTTAGACAGCTGTTCTTATTCTAAGGTACAAACAAGAACCAATTGTAAGTAAACATCTCATCTTGACTTATGACAAATCTTATTATCTGGTGTTACACATATGACAGATCATGTGAATGTCTCATAAACGTTATGAACAGGATCGGTGACAAAGGGCAAGGTTGGCGGAGTTCAACTCTCACTGGAAACGAGTCCGACTTACTGCCGGCAATGCGAACCTGACTCTGAAACCATACATACAATGACCTAACAGCCCGTATCAAAGGGCCTGGTACCCCATACTCCCAGAGTACCCTCCACAGGACTCCCCGAGGGACACGGTCGAACGCCTTTTCCAATTCCACAAAGCACATGTAGACCGGTTGGGCGAACTCCCACGCACACTCCAGGACCCTGCCGAGGGTGTAGAGCTGGTCCAGTGTTCCATGGCCAGGACGAAAACCGCATTGATCCTCCTGAATCCAAGGTTCGACTATCCCTCGGACCCTCCTCTCCAGAATCCCCGAATAGACCTTACCAGGGAGGCTCAGAAGTGTGATCCCCCTGTAGATGGAGAGAGCCCCAAGACTCTGCTTCCAAACAGGAAGGCGTGTCTGTGGGATTGAGGAGGTCTTCGAAGTATTCCATCCACCGACCCAAAACGTCCCGCGTTGAGGTCAGCAGCACACCTCCCCCACTGTAAACAGTGTTGGTGGCAGACCGCTTCCACCCCCTGAGACGCCGGATGGTGGATCAGAATCGCGTCGAAGCCACACGGAAGTCGTTCTCCATGGTCTCTCTAAACTCCTCCCATGCCCGGGTTTTTGCCTCAGCGACCATCCGAGCCGCACTCCTCTTGGCCTGCTAGTACCTATCAGCTGCTTCCTGAGTCCCACAGGCCAAAAAGGCCCGATAGGACTCCTTCCTCAGTTTGACAGCATCCGTCACCGCTGGTGTCCACCAGCGGGTTCGAGGGTTTCCGCCGCGACAGTCAGCGACTACCTTACGGCCACAACTACGGTCAGCCACTTCGACAATGGAAGCCCGGAACATTCGGACCAGTGTCCCCCGCCTCCTCCGGGACGTGTTTGAAGTTCTGCCGGAGGTGAGAGTTGAAACCCCTTCTGACCGGAGACTCCGCCAGATGTTCCCAGCAGACCCTCACAACACGTTTGGGCCTGCCAGGTCTGTCCGGCGTCCTCCCCCACCACTGGAGCAGACTCACCACCAGGTAGTGGTCGGTGGATAGCTCCGCCCCTCTCTTCACCCGAGTGTCCAAAACATGTGGCCGCAGGTCCGATGAAACGACAACCAGGTCGATCATCAAGCTGCGGCCTAGGGTGTCCTGGTGCCAAGTGCACACATGAACACCCTTATGCTTGTAAGTCCAACAACAAAACACCCCGGGTTCAGATTGGGGGGGCCATACCGCCCTACCACGCCTCTCCAGGTCTCACTGTCATTGCCCACGTGAGCGTTGAAGTCCCCCAGCAGAATCAGGGAGTCCCCAGAAGGAGCACTCTCCAGCACCCCCTCCAAGGACTCCAAGAAGGGTGGGTAATCTGAGCTACTGTTCGGTGCATAAACACAAACAATAGTCAGAACCCGTCCCCCCACCCGTAGGCGGAGGGAGGCTATCCTCTCATTCACCGGGTCGAACCCCAACGTACAGGTGCCGAGATGGGGGGCAAAAAGTATGCCCACCCCAGCTCGGTGCCTTTCACCAGGAGCAACTCCAGACTGGAAGAGAGTCCAACCCTTCTGGAGGAGACGGGTTCCAGAGCCAGAGCCATGCGTCAAGGCAAGGCCGACGATGTCCAGTCGGAACCTCTCAACCTCGCACACCAGCTCCGGCTCCTTCCCCACCAGAGAGGTGACGTTCCACGTCCCAAGAGCTTCTGCAGCCGAGGATCGGACCGCCAAGGTCCCCGCCTTCGGCCACTGCCCATCTCACACTGCACCCAACCCCTATGGCCCCTCCCATAGGTGGTGAGCTCATGGGAAGGGGGGCCCATGTTTCCTCTTCGGGCTAAGCCCGGCCGGGCCTCATAGGTAAAGGCCCGGCCACCAGGTGCTCGCCAACCTTCCCCACCTCCAGGCCTGGCTCCAGAGTGGGGCCCCGGTGACCCGCGTCCAGGCGAGGGAACTCTGAGTCCAATAGTTTTCCTCATCATAGGGGTCTTTGGGCTGCGCTTTGTCTGATCCCTCACCTAAGACCAGTTTGCCATGGGTGACCCTACCAGGGGCATAAAGCCCCAGACAACATAGCTCCTAGGATCATTGGGACACTCAAACCCCTCCACCGTGGTAAGGTGGCAGCCCAAGGAGGGGGACATACATAGGTACATACTTTTACTAAATTATCTTTGCAGATTGTCGTAATTTTTATCACCTATACTCATAATTTCTCTCTCCCAAGTGGCTATGTTCACACTGCAGACAAAAGCACATCAAATCAGATTTTTTTTTGCTCCTATCTGACTCATATGTGATCATTTAATGACTGTCTGTACAGCACAAATACATTTTTTCACAACCAATTGTGGTCTCTTACAAATGTGTTACTGAATCCGATACATTTCTGGTATTTTTTAAAGTGACTTCAGTCTGAATGGTCCTCCCACAGTATTAAGATCCTCTTCCTGACATTACACTTCCCTTTGGTTCCTAAGAAGATGGAGATGCTGGAGTGCTTTACTATAAATTGAGTCTGAGCTTTTCGAAGGTCATACAGGTGTTCATTTGCAGTGTTGGGCACGTTTTATTCAAAAAATTGGTTGTTCTTACTGTAACTAAAATTGCCACAAACGGGGACACGTTTTAAAATCACAGTTACTTTGCAGAGTACCTTATTACTTTTACATTGTGGTACCTGAGTTACAAACTCAATTATTTTCTGGCGTGCCATCAAACAACCATTTTAAAATTATGGCACCAGGGTTGAATTCTACTAACAAAGGGTGACCAACCAGTCGTGGTCCTCAGAGTGTGAAGAAGACTTTGACCTGCAGGATGCAGAGGGTTTTCTGCAGGGAGGGAAGCTGGGATTAGTGGCAGGAACGCTCCTGATTGACGTCTCCTGAAAGTTTTAAAGTTTTTCTCCATTTTGTGTTTTGACATCATGGATTCATGTTTATGTGGCAATATCCAGGAGTGGCCATGTTTTTTTATAATATTATAAAAAAAATCATGGGTTGTGTTTTATGTAGAGTTAGAGTTAGATATAACATATCTAAATTCTCTGAATAAAATAAGTTTTTCCAGTTACAGATCAGAAGTTTAGATTTATAAACCATGTTCATTTACAGCCACACTGATAATGTTGCTCAACCGTAAATCCAGATTAGCATCTATCAGCATGCTCATGCAAACACACATAGGCTGGAATAGACATTTTTACTCTTTAGATTTTCCTCTCTGCCTTTCAGACAGACTTTCTGCTCAGATGATGAAAAACTTTAACTTAATCCTTAAAATGATAGAAAATTGTTTGTGTAATGATCGTAAGAAAATCATGTTAAAGCTGCAGATCTGTAGCCTGCAGCACAGGAAGCGTAGGTCACATGATCAGAGCTGAAGAGCATTGATGCTATGATTAAAACATGGAGGCCATTTATCTGATGTGTGAAGCAGAGCTGATGTGTTGTTGTGTTAGAAGCTCAGTTTAAACGTCTTCATCATGAGTCAAGCTTATTTTAATAACATATTTCAGTAACATGTTATCAACTCAACTCCAGGTTCACTATGAGATCTACAGAGACAGACAGAACTGATATTTAACTCTGAAAGATGCAAGGGAACCATTCTTTTCTGAAATTATTCATTGAAACATTAATAATACACACTTTATTTACTACAATTGATAGATTAACTAATCCACCAATGACAGTAGCTCCTGAACTACACTCTATCAGGGCTTGCAATGAATTTACCATCTTATTTACTGATAATATTCTAACAAGACGTTCAGTCTATACTTCAATATAGAACCCACTACCAATGTAATCTTCAATCAACACCAATGTAGAGAAAATGTATCAATTCCATAAACTAAACCAAACAAACCTTTATGAAATCATTAAACAATTAAGCTCCTCCTCTTACTGCCTCAATATCTTACCCACAGCTTCTTTTTTCCAACAAAATTTTCATTTAGTCTGATCTCATTCTAATAATTAACACATCCCGCCTGTCAGGAGTTTTTCCCCAGGCTTTAGAAACAGCAGTTATGAAGCAACTACTAAAGAAAAATAACCTGGAGAACACATTAATGCAGAACTACAAACCAATCTATACACTCCTATTCATCAGCAAGTTTATTGAAAAGCTGTTTCAACAGTTAAATAGTTTTCTAACAATGACTGACTGCTTTGATATTTATCATTCTGGTTTCTATGCTCATCACAGCACTGAGAACGTTGTCTAGTCAGAGTTTTAGTTGACATCCACATAAATACAGACTGTGGTAGAACGTCAGTTCTGGTTCTGTTTGACTGCAGTGCAGCGTTTGACACTGTTGATCATAAAATTCTACTGAACAGCTGGAGAGCTGGGTCCGATTCTCTGGTACAGGACTGGGCTGGTTTGAGTTTTACCTCAAAAACAGGGAATTCTTTGTGTCGACAGGACATTTTTCATCAAAACGAACAGAAATCATGCAGATGACACTCAGCTTTACATTACAATGTCAACAGGTGACTTTGTGATAGTATCCCCCCTCAAAGGTGCGTCACCTAGCGCACAAACTGGGAACTTCAGGCCAGGGTGGGAGGCGGGGGTCCAGGATGGAGGAAAGAGACAAAAACAAAAGATGTCCAACGAGGAGACTGATGATGACGAGTCTGACGACAAGAGAACGGGTGTCTTGAAGGCCGACGACGTGGAAACAGGTGTTGTGAAGGCTGGCGCCTTAGGAATTTGCGTATTGGAGGCCAGAGATTTTGGAACTTGACTCTTGGAGGCCTTGCGTCTTTGAGGCCGGCATCCGAAGAGCTGGAGTCTTGGTGGCAGGCGGCGGAGCAGAGCCTTGTAGCATGGAAGCCGCCCGTGATGCAGAGCCTTGTGTCTGGGTGGCCGGTTGTAAAGCAGAACCTTGTACGTTGGAGGAAGATGATACAGACACTTATGTCTCTGAGGCCGGTGATGTAGAACCTTAAATCTTGGAGACTGGTGGCGGTGAGTTTTGTATTGTTGCGGAGTTATGTTTGAGAGGTATTGTGAAGGTTGACATAGCATAACCATGAATCTTGTGAGTGGATGTGATGGCAAATAACGATGTTGAAGCCTGAGAAGCTGGTGTTTGTTGAGTGCCTTCTGGTGGATTGGTAACTGGTATCATACAGGGATATTGAGACAAGGAGGCTGGCAGCAGGGAACCTGGTGACTAGGAAGGTGAGAGGACTGGAGCTTTTGGCTTGGAAGGCGACAGGACTGGACCTTGAGGTTTGTGTGGTGATGGCAGGCAGAGCTCAGGCCTGTGCTGGAGCGATGGCTAAACTGGACCTTGTGGTGAAGTGGAGGCTGGCTAGTCTGACCTCTGTGTTGATATCACAAGCTGAACTGATCCTTTTGGTGGAGCAATGTCCAGCAGAGCTAATCGTTTTAGTGAAGCAGAGGCTGGCTGAACAGAGTTTTGTGCTGAGGGAGGATAGTGACTTGCTGCTGGCAGCCGCTGGAGAGCGTTAACACCTAGAAGGCTCTCAAGAGTCCTGGAGTCTGGATGGCTCTCTGGAGTTAATAAAATCATTCAGGTAAATTAAAACAAGCTTTTCTAAACCTTTTTCTTAAAAACGGAAAGTTAGATACTTGTCAAAGATTGTTAGTAATTAAATTCTGAAATCTTCTTCAGCAGGGCCCTCACTACCAGCCCTTTTAAGGGCGGCAGGAGATAAACCTGCAGCTGAAGGGAGCAATTCATCATGGATGAAAACCTCATTCAAAAAGATCCATAAAAATGCTTAAAAACTGAAGTGGGTCCAAAACACATTTTGTTGACCTCAGTGAGGAAAAAACATTATCAACAGTCTCAGCTTCCACCAGTTAGAAACGGTCAAGTTTTTCCTCTGTTAAAGACATGCACTCAGATTTGCCTAAAACCATGTTAGTAGAAGATAAAATATTACATCTGATGATGTCTACCTTCCCTCTGAAGTGGTGTGCAAACAACACACGGAATAGAATCGAGTAGAATAGACTTCAACTTTGTCATTGCACGTTTCACAAGTACAAGGCAACGAAATGTAGTGTGCATCCATCCAGAAGTGCTTTAGCAATAACATACATATATTACAGAATATAGATTTATTATAGATATGTTACAAATGTACATGGTAAGGTATGTTATAACATTAATGTAACTATAGCTATATACAGGTTATGTACAGGTTATGTGTCTGATTATGAATATGAAAAGATATAACAGATTATAAATATCCAATTGCGAGTATTAGAACTATAATCATCAAATCAAACTTTATTTATAAAGCGCTTTTCATACAAGAAAATGCAGCTCAAAGTGCTTTACAGATTAAAATGACCCCACATAACCTACCATCCCTTCCCCACAATTATAAAAACAAAATAACAATTATTCCCCATTCCCAAACCCCATTTTCCAAACACACACATCCATAAACAAACACACGTAAACACCGATACCTTCCCATAACACGTAAGACCATAGATAGAGCTCAGATGGGAACGACACGCCATCAGGGGAGCCTCGACTGAAGCAGATCTTTAAAAGCGCCGTCTCTGTGCTGTGGTTCATCCTTAAACCAGACTGAAATTTCTCTAGGACATTATGAATGTTGATAAATTCGTCAAGTTGAATTAAAACAAGCTTTTCTAAAACTTTACTTAAAAATGGCAAGTTGGATACCTGGTTGGTAGTTTTTTAAATCATTAAAATCTAAATTGCTCTTCTTCAGCAGAGGCCTCACTACCGCCCGTTTAAAAGCGGCAGGAAAGACCTTTGTCTGAAGCGAGCAATTCATCAGGGTTAAAATCTCCTCTCTAAAATAATCATAAAATTGTTTAAAAAACCTGGTGGGAATAGGGTCCAGAACACATGTGGTGGGCCTCACTGAGGAGAAAACTTTATCAAGACTCTCAGCTTCAACCAGGACAAAACTGTCCAGTTTTAATTATTGTATTGTACAGTATTGTTGTCTATACCGTATTTACAGTAGTGCAGTTAAGCTCAGTGAGATATATGGATAAATTATACAGTAGTTATATAAAGTGCCAGTGGTTGTGATTGTATGTTCAGTCCATGTTATACAAAATACTCTTACATAAGTTCCTTTTGTTGTTTCTGTCTCTGCTCAAACCCCCAAATGGTTGTGGCAAATGAACCCTGGTACTGAGCCAGGTTCTGGTTCTGTTGATCTCCACTGTTGCTGTTACCCATATTAAATTAGTACTAGTTTTATGTATGAATGAGTAAAGCCTACGTAGACGTGTATAGTGTGTGTAAGGATATTTTATTTGATAGTTTTTATGACCTTTTTAAATGTTATTTTTGAAGCCCAACCAGGGCCAAGAGTTGAAAATTGGTATCTGCTTTATACTCTGAAGCATCATATCAGTAGCAACTTGTTTTGCACTATGTTAGATTGGAATGTACCTGTTAGATAAACCAATAAAATAAATATCCACATGGTCTGATTAAAAGGTTCAGGAGTATTATTGTCTTTGCTTTAATAATTCATTAAATGTAACATTTCATGCATCAATTTTTCTTATTTGCTGCAGGTAAATATCATAGAGAACAAATACAAACAAGCTAAATATGGAAATAAAACCCATGGAGAACAAGGACTGAACTAAACACAGGAACTAGAGACCCTGGTAAAAGCTGCCAGTATTAAAGCATTTTCATGATGAGTTCCTAGGAGGGAGGAGTTCTCTGACAGCAGCTGAGACTTTCAGGAAGTACCAGATAGAAAAGCTTAAAGCAGAAGGTTTTCAGAGGGTTGGGGCCACATCCTGATCACATCGAGAGACGAAGCTTCACTCTACACTCAGAGGGATCATGGATCAAACAGCACTGGTGCTGCTCCTGACTCTCTGCAGCTCAGGTAGGATTCCACTTTCCTGCTTTGAAAGAAGAAAACACAAATATTCATCAGGGGGAAAAATAGAAAAGTTACAAACTAAAAAGTTGGAAACTGTTTCTGCTCTCCCAGATGCTGGAGCTAAACAGTGTCTACATGCTGTAGCCTGAACATTAATGATGTTCTATTGGGTCGGTGCTGCTACGAGAAGTTGCTGCTGCATATGTTCTGCACCAGTGGTGCAGGAAACAGGTGGAGCCAAATAAAATGGCTCCTTTAGCAGGAATTACTGCATCAATGCAGCGTGGAACGGAGGAGGTCAGCCTGTGGTTCTGATGAGGTTCTGGAAGCTTAGGTTGCTCAGCTTTGTTGGTCCCTCACCTCCATCTGGACTATGTGGTTCTGCTCAGGCCCGTTTGCTGGTGTTACCATGGTGATAGGACCAGTTTCTGGTACCTTTGGCAGTGTGGGTCGGTATCAAGTTCTCCTGAAATATGAAATGATTTCCATAAAAGGACCTAGTCCTAAAACAGTTCAGACTTTTGATGTTATCATATATAAAGTGTTTCCGCTCGATGATAATGAAATAATATTTAAATAAACTTCAGACTGAATTTTACAAGTCAACAATTACAAATATGAAATTACAACATTTAGAGATTAATATTACAAAACTACACTGTAATGATAATAGCTCATTATTTAAGTCATACAACAAAAGTTACACAAGAATCTGAAATAATATTTTCTTTGTAATAATAAAATAATCAGCATTGTCAGAAATCTAGTAAAATAAGTGTGTACTTTTTCTTTACTCTGACTTTGTTCAGCACTTGAACAGTTTTTGTGTTCATGTGAACTACAGGATCTTTGGGATCTGTCAGAAACAAATTTCCCAGCTATGTAGACGGTTCACTCTGCCACACATTCATTGTTGCTGCCACAGAAGGTGAGAAGGGAACGTCCTACATAATATGGTACCTTCCCTCTCCACTCTGAGAACGTGAGATCCAAATGAAAAGATCTGAAAAAAGGACTTTGGACCACTGATCAGCAGTCTGGTTCTGGTTCTTCTAGTACTGGATTTCTATATCACTTTTTGTGACCTTCTGCAGGTTTTACTAAAAGCTGCATGTCTTCATATCAAGCTTAAAGGAAAGACCGATAAGTACGAGTGGTGAGGTTATTTCCATCAGTGACCACACACTGATGTGTCAAACTGTTAACAGTTAAAGGAAATTAAGTCAAGTTTATCTGTATTTCAACATCAAACCAGTTCAGTGCTTTACAAGACTAAAAAATGCAAGCATATATAACCATGGCAAAATATAGATAAATAAAAAAAAGCTGCAATCCAGTAAATAATTTCACTATGTTATGGTAATTATAAATCAAATGCAGCTCTAAACAGATGAGTTTTAGTTTAGTTTATTGTTCATTTATGTTTTATTCAAAGATATACACAAAATACATTCTTTTTTTCATGAACAAAGGAAGCAGAAAGAAGATTAACATTATATAACCTGTGCATTTCTAATTCTAAGTTTTTTATTTAAAGCATCTCAGTGTTTCAGCAGCTCTGCAGTCATCAGGAAGTTTGTTCCAGATTTATGGAGCATAGAAACTAAAAGCTGCTTCTCCATGTTTGGTTCTGGTTCTAGGGACGATCAGTAAACTAGAGCTGGAGGAGCTGATTGGTCTGGGGGGTTGCTATGGTAACAGCATGTCTTCATCATACTTTGATGCTAAACCGTTCAACGATTTATAAACTAGTAGGAATATTTAGAAGTCTATTCTCTGAGCTACAGGGAGCCAGAGGAATGACTTTAGAACTGGGCTGATGTGTTCTACTTTCCTGGTTCTAGTGAGAACATGAGCAGCAGCGTTCTGGATCAGCTGCAGCTGTCTGATTGACTTTTTAGGTAGACCTGTGAAGATACTGTTACAGTAATCATAAATGCATGGATGAGTTTTTCTAGGTCTCCTTGTGTCATCATTCCTTTAATCCTAGAAATGTTCCTCAGGTGATAGAAAGCTGACCTTGTTATTGCCTTTATGTGACCCTGGAGGTTCTGGTCTGAGTCCATTATTACACCTAGATTTAGGTTTTATAGACACTGAGATCGAGAAAATGGCTTCTGACCCGGTGCAAGTGATGCTGGGAGACCATTTGGTATATTGTGAGCATACCTAACAGAAGCATAGATTGGGATGATGCTCCCAGTGACCAAACATCCTCCATTGCCCTGTTGTCAACTTTTTACTTTCTTTAATACAGAAAGTACTCTTACATCAGTTCTTTTGTTCTTTCTGTGTTTCTTCTCTGTCTTCTCAAACCCCCACATGATTGTTAAAGATGACCGCTAGTACTAAGCCTGGTTCTGGTTCTGCTGGAGGTTTCTTCCTGTTAAAGGGGAGTTTTTCCTCTCCACTGTCGCTACATGCTTGCTCAGTATGAGGGATTGCTGAGGAATTACTGTGGTTGGAGTCTGAATGATCTGGACACAACCTCACATCCATGACTCAGCACAATCTGATGGGATTCCTTACATAGAAAACTTTTAACTTATTGGAATTTTTGTGTAATTGGATTACAATGATTTTTTTTGTAAAGTGCCTTGAGATGACATCCTATAGAAATAAAGTTAATTGAAATAAATAATTTATTTAAAATGAAGCTAAACAACATAATTATATCTGACCGATACCTGATTATCAACCTGTCTTTGCTTTTTGTTTTTTAACATATAAATGATGCTGTTGTTTTGCCCAGTGGTGTCTGATGAAGTCACACTGGTAGCAGGAAGAAGTCGCTGTGGTAGCAGACTGGAGGAGAAGGATCTGGAGAAACTGAAATGGAACCTGACCGCAGTATCTGAAATGTGCAGACGTCTCAACTGTGGATCTTTGGTGTCATTACATATCTATAAGAATATGACTGCAGAGCTCTTCTGTTCAGGTGATTTCCTTCACTGTTTCTCTGCTTGTTTAGTGAGCTGGTGTCACAGTGTGACTGTCTCCCTGTCTGCATCCCTCCCTGTCTCCCTGTGACCTAACTACCTACACCTGTCTCTTGTTATCTCATTAGTCTTCCCATTGTTGTACTGCCTTTTAGATACCCCATTGACTCTCACACCCTTTGCCAGTTCCTCACCTAAACTTCCCCGTCTTGTTCTCCTTGCCTGTTCTCAATGGTTTTTGGATTAATATTACCAAATAAAATAGGAAATAAACGTTCAAAGCCGATCTGTGCACCTGAGTCCAGCCTGCACTTCATAACAGTAGGAACTGGGCAAGAAAAGAACTCAGCAGAGAAGGAGAGACTTACTCTGGAAAAGTTCTACTGCCACTGTCGATACCACCGTGCCGCTCCCTCATCTCTCCAGGAGGGTACGACTGGTATTTCCCCGGCGTTCTTCTTTGCTTCCCGAGATGCCAAATTCGAGGGGCTGTCAGACGTCTCCCCAGCGTCTTATCTCACTCCCCAAGATGTCGAGCCCATACCCAGCTGTGGTCAGACTATCGTAGGGACTAAGGGAACTCTTCAGTTTTCATCCCTTCTTCTGGAGTCTGCTCCTTGTTCCCACTCGGAGTGATCAAACTCCGGTCCCAGTTCATCTCCGGCTTCAAGCACAATACTCTGCTCTATTCGGGGTTTCCTCCATGTTGGGGATCTACAGAGGATGTTATAACGGTGGTTAATAATAATTTGTGACAATTATACCAATAACCTAATACTAGGATAATTATTAATGAAGCTTGAATTATTAGTGACAACATGAACAAAACAGGGCACCAGCTTCTTAATCTATGTATGAAGCAATATTAATTATATGAGACTGTCAGTCTTTATCTGAAGGTCGAATTCTTTTACTGTTGTATCAAATCAATCCACACCAAAAGTAGATTGTCCCAAGTCTAAGGAATTTATTGCAGATTACTCAACCCTTATCACAAGCAGTCACAAATACATTTAATCTAAAAGACCTGAGTCTCCAGACCCTGGGATCCCAGTTAGCCCTCCAGGTCCCAGTGTTCTGTCGATCTAGCAGACTTTGTCAGTATAGCATATCGTAAGTTGAGTTTTCGAACCAATTTTAACCAACCCACAAGTTTTATGTTCTAACCCAAAGGTCACAGAGGGACAAAAATAAATAGTTTTAAATGCCTAAGCTCAAACCTAAAATTTTATATTTTAACTCAATTTAGAATAAAATAGAATTCCACTTTGTCATTGCACATTTCACAAGTACAAAGCGATGAAATGCATTTTGCATCAATCCAGAAGTGCTTTAGCAATAATGTAGATATATTACACAATATAGATCTATTAAGAATATGTTTCAAATGTGCACTGTATGAAGCTATGTTATGAATATACTATAAGTATATACAGGCTATAACTATAGTGAATGTATAAGCTATGTACAGGCTATGAACAGTAGTATGGTTATAAATATGAAAAACTAAAACAGATCATAGATACACAATTGCGACTATTAATAAAAAGAACTATAATTAAAGTATTCTACAGTATGATTGTCTATACAGTATTAACAGTAGTGCAGATAAGATCAGTGAGATATATGGAGGACTTATACAGTAGTTATATAAAGTGTCAGCGGTTGTAAGTGGTAGTTCAGTCCATGTTATTGTTACACACGAAATGATCACAACTTTATTTCCGGTGCCATAAGTCTTTATTTTCACGGCGCCATGAAAATACGGACGTGAAATCACCTGTTCACACCGTCCTGCTGCTGTGACAACTTAGCTTCAGAGGCTATCCAAACTTCATTGAGAGATTCCAGAAATATAGCAACTTTGTTCTATCTTTACAAGATAAAACGCAGCCCCATACAACATCATAAAGCATATTTAATAGTCTGTGCGTTTAACTGACTTGTAACACTAAATAGAGCTTCAGATGAGCAGTAATTCAGAATAACACAGCTCCCCACTGCTAACTTGCTTCTTCTGCTATAAACTGTGTTGCCATCTGTCTCTGACATAAAGTAGCTGAAGTTGCCCCAGAAAGTCGCTACATGTCGCCAGATCACGTCACGTGCTAATCTGCATATCAATTACACCATCGCGTCACACTGGCACGATGAGATCATCACTAATATGGCAGACTTCATTTTCTTCAACTTCCAATACAAATAAAACCAGTTTGCAATAATAACTGTCTGCAAAACCATTGTGTTCAGACATATAAAATAATAAAATATAAAATAATTTTAAATAATTATAAGTAATAAAAGGCAGCCTTATGAGGTCAAGGAGAGATGACAAGAGAAGAAAAATGGCATGTGGTTTTCAAAGGAAAGTTGGTATAATGAGGAAAATAGGGCATAACATAAAGGAGGAAATAATAATTTCTGGATTAGTATTAAATAAAACAGGGTTAAATAAAACAATATTGAAATGGGGAAAACATGTCTTACCGGAAACTGTGGAACATATTATTTTGAGAGAAGGGAAGTGGAACCTATATATATATATAATTAGTACTTTGTTAAAAATAAAAGTAAGATACATTTAGTGTGCACCAAAAATTGCTTGCCAACAGTTATTGACCCGTAAATTTCGAAGGTTTCTTGAAGGCACCACAGGTGCAAATGCAGCGTACAGAAAATTTCTTTGTTTCTCCCCCTTCGTAAGGAGAACTTTGAAAGATAAAGGTAAAGTAAATGTTTGTGTGGCTTAATATTCATGACATTTGTTTTTTACTTTTCAATTCACATTGAAGATGAAACAACTTCTTTTGTGATTGGGTGAAATCAGCTCCCTCTCTCTATATGACGCTGGGTGAAATGAACCGAGAGGTGTATGACCTGTAATCATACTGTCAGAACAGACAGACAGATCAGACTGTTCAGAGCAAATCGGGTCTGTAATCTGCAGGGAATATCAGCCACAAAGTGTCACAGAAAGTAGCTCAGGGTGGTCAGAAATATCGCTAGATTTGTCGCTAGTTGCTTTTTGGAAATTTTTTTTGTTAAAGGGGTCTAAAAAGTCGTTCGAAATAGCGACATAGTCACTAAGTTGGCAACACTGGCTATAAACTCCTGGAAGCATCAGCATTCTTCCTTGAAGCTAGACCATTACTGCCATCTACTAATGGAAATAGGTATTGCCCGATCTTTGTGTTTAAAAAAGGTGAGGTTTGAAAGAATAACTGAGATTTATCTGATGTATTTATAAATTATTTACCCGTTGAAAGATGAACAAACTGTTGAAAATTAATGGTGCCACATTATTATTGTGTGTATGAGGGTGCTATTGGCCATTTGTTTGTTTTTGTCCATTGTGTTCATGTTTAGTTATGGGTGGGTGTGATTGTGTGTGTTTGTTCAGACCATTAGTTGGTTGTGGTTCAAATGTCAGTAGGAAGAGTTCAGGAGTCTAACAGCTTTAGGAAAGAAGCTGTTCCGGCACCTGGTGGCCTTAGTCCGGAGGCTCCTGTAGCGCCTACCAGAGGGAAGGAGGGTGAATAATCTGTGTGCTGGGTGCCTGGGGTCTTTGATGATTTTCCCAGCCCTTTTCACGCACTACTTCCTGTAGATGTTCTCTGTGACAGGAAGTGGTGCTCTGGCGATGTGCTGGGCGGCTTTCACCACCCCCTGTTGTTGGAGTCGCACCACTCAGCCAGACATCACTGTCTTTGATGAGGCCAATCACTGTGGTGTCATCTGCAAACTCAATAATTGTGTTGGAAACATCGGCAGGTCTGCAGTCATGGGGAAGGAGGGAGTAGAGGAAAGGACTCATCACACAGCCTTGTGGTACACCGGTGTTCATTGTGATGGTGGATGAGGAGTGGTTAGTGGTCAGGAAGTTCAGTAGCCATGTGCACATTAGGGAACTGATGCCAAGGTCTGAGTTTTTGGAGATGTGAGGAGATGATTGTGTATATAAATGGTAATCTGGCATAGGGGTTTTTATTGTTCAGGTGTGAGAGGACAGAGTGCAGCGCAATGGAGACTGCATCATCTGTACTTCTGTTCTGCAATTATGCAGTTTGGTGGGGGGGGGGAGTGCGGGTCAGAATTTGAGATGTGCTTGGACCAACCACTCTAAATACTTTGAATTTGAACTCCACACTGCTGGCCTCCAAAACACAAGGTTCTGCATCCCTGGCTTGCAGGACCCAAAGTGCAGTACCGCCGGCCTCCCAACTACACGGTACAGATCCTTAACGGACAACCTAACCACGAGGTCCTGCTTCGTAACAGGCCACCCCGAAACGAGAATGTGCTCCACCACCAGCCTTCATGCCACAAGCTCCTCAGTCTGCAGCCTCTTGTCTCCATTTCCATCATCACCAGCCTCCATTCATTTCAATTTTGTTTTTTTCTATGGCACTAATTAGCAACAGATAAGGCACTTTACAAGAAAAGTCATTTTTTAATCCCCTGTTAAACATATTTCTAGGATTTCTTTCTTTCACCTCCAGAATATTGCTAAAATTAGAAACATCCTGTCCAGCAGTGATGCAGAGAAAGTAGTCCATGCATTTGTTACTTCAAGGCTGGACTACTGTGATTCCTTATTATCAGGAAGTACAAAAATGCAATTAAAAGCGTTCAGTTGATCCAAAATGCTGCTTAGGTTATCCTGAGCTATTTTTGTAGTTATGCTACTATAGGTTTAGATTGTTGGAGGACAGACTGACCACTTTTCTTCTCTCTTCTACTTTTCTTTCCTACTACTCTCCAGATATATTTTTTCTGCTCTTATTGCGATTGTCATCCTAGGGCATTTCTCCAGGAGACCTTTATGTTTATTATGGTGGTTCTATCTACATGTTTCATGTGTCTGTGTCAAGTTGGTTTGCCTGTCTGAATTGGGGGGGGGGGGCAGTTCAGCCTTGTTGCCAGGTCTATTTTTAATTTGACTAAAATATTACCAGTTTTTTCCCAGTCTGGGGAAATAAAGGCTTAAGAGGAGCAAAGTGAGAGATTCAGGCAAGAATCAAAAAGAAAAACAGAACTAAGAATGCTTTATTTTATAATAAGGACAAAAGAAAACTAAAATACAGTATATGTATTAAAAATAGCATACTCTGGTTCAATAAATTTGGAACCGAGAAAACTAATTAAAAAAATATTTAGAGAATATGCTTTGGTATTTGTCCATTAAACAATAGACTATTTACAAGAAGTGGCAAATAAATAACTATGCAAACAACAAAGTTATTTGAAATGAGAAGACAATATAAATAACAGCAGGGATGTAGAGCAAAAGCTGAAGTTTGGTGAGTTTATCATGTTTAGGCCCCGAGATGTGATTAATGTATCAGAAGAAAGCCAACAATAACCAGTAGAGATCCAGTTGGCCTTTACACCACCTTCCATGTTCTGATCTTTTCTAATTCAGTTTTCTTGATCTGATCTTTGGATTGATATCAAACCCAGAGATGTTTCCATGTGTATTTAGAAAACTAAAGCTGTGAAGGATTTTCAACCCTTTTTTCTTTCTGCATCCTCAGACTTAATCAGGCTGGTTGATGGGACCAACCGGTGCTCAGGCAGACTGGAGGTGAAGACCAACCAGTCGTGGTCCTCAGTGTGTGAAGAAGACTTTGACCTGCAGGATGCAGAGGTGGTCTGCAGGGAGATTGGCTGTGGGCCTCCTTCAGTCCTCCAGGGGGCGCTCTATGGAGAAGCAGAGGCTCCAGTGTGGAGCAGAGAGTTCCTGTGTGAAGGCAGTGAGTCTGTTCTGCTGGACTGTAGCAGGAAGAGTTCAGTTAGAAACAGCTGCTCACCTGGTCAAGCTGTTGGACTCACCTGTTCAGGTAGAGGAGGATCTGCAGACCTGGTTCTGTTCACTGCTTCACTTCCTTCATTAATGACCTCTCTGTCTCTGCTCAGATCAAGTCCCCTTTAGGTTGGTGGGAGGGGCCAGCCGATGTGCCGGGAAACTGGAGATATTACATCAGAGACAATGGAGACCAGTGAAATACTGGAGTAAATGGAACAAGAAGTCTTCTACTGCAGTTTGTGCTGAACTGGATTGTGGGGCTGATGTTTCAACAAGAATCTCAGAGGAACCTTCAGAGAGACCAGTTTGGGTGATCCAGTCTTCCTGTTTGGAATCAGTAGCTGCATTCAAGGACTGTTTACCTATTGATTATAATGGTAAAAACAGCCTTGAGATAATCTGCTCAGGTAATTCTGAACACTTTCATATTTAGTTTTTTTAAAACGTTGCTTCCATCAGGTTCCAAATGTGTGCAGAGAAACCGTTTAATTAACCTTTAACTAAGAACCTAGAAACCTTGAAAGAGGCGGAGCTTAGAAGTTGATCTAAATATCAAAGTAAAGGTCTCAGTTTAGCCACGCCCACATAGATGAACATAAACTCTGCATTATAATAATTTTTAATCTCTGCTACCTTGAAGACGATGAATCAAAATTCCAGCAGGAGTTAAAGGCCGTTTCTCAAAACCTAAGTAAGTATGCTGCTACGTTCTTGTGTACTTGGCAAGTCCAGCTGAAATCCGTTCTTCAAGGACTCAGTACGGTAGTTCCCCAATAGGAACAGACCATACTTGGTTGTTGTTGCTGCTCAGTTATGATCATTCCAGATTTTTAATAAATTGTCCAGTTTTACTCAGGAATAGGATAATTTACACATTTATAATCAATAGTAAAATAAGAAAAACTTTTTTTGACACATGGCAAATTAGGAAGAAATATTGATACAAAATAGTAAATCTGTAAAATAATGGTCTTAAGTTTTCATTACTGATTATAAAAGTCTCTAATAATTAAATGCTGGTTTACCACCTCATATGACTTTTTCAGGCTTCTTCATAATACCATTTGCTAATAATTATTAATTGCTTTAACTAAAATAACTGATGATGACCAGCTTTAGAGGTATACAGTTAATCGATTAATACGATTATAATTTGCACTGGATACAAGCGCTAAAAGTTTTAAGGTATTTCATATTTGACCAACCTGGGCCAGCATTGTTGCTTTAAACTGCATGATTTATTTACAAAACTATTAAACATGGACTAACAAACTTATTGTCTTTTAACATCATCAGGTAAACTAATATCAGATACAAATAATAAAAATAGACATAATGTTTTCAGTAAAACGTTTTTTTCTTCAATAGAATGACACAAATGAACCAAGAAGTTCGGGAAACTGATACTGTGACTATCTAGTCAAAAGCAAATGTTAATATAATTTTTACAATATTATAGAAGATGAGAAGACTGAAGAAGATGATGCAGGACACAGTGAAGAAGATTGCTCTGAGCTTTTTAGGAAGTAGATTCAAACCAGGAACTCTAATCTCTCCTCCTGCAGAACTGTCTGCATGAAATAAAGAAACAATGACAGAGATTATTCTGCAAGGATCCAGGATTAGGGAAATGTGTACAGGTGCTGGCCAGTAAATTAGAATATCATCAAAAAGTTGAATTATTTCAGTAATTCCATTCAAAACGTGAAACTTCTATACTGTATACTTTCCTTCCACACATAGTGATATATTTCAAGTGTTTATTAATTTTCATTTTTATTTTTACAACTGACAGCTAATGAAAACACCAAATTCAGTATCTCAGAAAATTAGAATATTCTGAAAAGGCCCAATATAGAAGACACCTGGTGCCACTCTAATCAGCTGATTAACTCAAAACACCTGCAAAGGCCTTTAAAAGGTCCCTCAGTCTTGTTCTGAAGGCTCCACAATCATGGGGAAGACTTCTGACTTAACAGCTGTCCAAAAGACGACCATTGACACCTTGTACAAGGAGGACAAGACACAAAAGGTGATTGTTAAAGAAGCTGGCTGTTCGCAGAGCTCTGTGTCCAAGCACATTAACAGACAGGCGAAGGGACGGAAAAAATTTGGTAGAAAAAAGTGTACAAGCTCTAGGGATAACCGCACCCTGCAGAGAATTGTGACGACAAACCCATTCAAAAATGTGGGGGAGATCCACAAAGAGTGGACTGCAGCTGGAGTCAGCGCTTCAAGAACCACCACGAAGAGACTCATGAAAGACATGGGATTCAGCTGTCGCATTCCGTGTGTCAAGCCACTCTTGAACAAGAAACAGCGTAAGAAGCGTCTCGCCTGGGCCAAGGACAAAAAGGACTGGACTGCTGCTGAGGGGTCCAAAGTTATGTTTTCTGATGAAAGCAATTTTTGCATTTCCTTTGGAAATCAAGGACCCAGAGTCTGGAGGAAGAGCGGAGAAGCACAGAATCCACGTTGCATGAGGTCCAGTGTAAAGTTTCCACCGTCAGTGATGGTGTGGGGTGCCATGTCATCTGCCGGTGTTGGCCCACTCTGTTTCCTGAGGACCAAGGTCAATGCAGCCGTCTACCAGGAAGTTTTAGAGCACTTCATTCTTCCTGCTGCTGACCAACTTTATGGGGATGCAGACTTCACTTTTCAACAGGACTTGGCACCTGCACACAGTGCCAAAACCACCAGTACCTGGTTCAAGGACCATGGTATCCCTGTCCTTGATTGGCCAGCAAACTCGCCTGACCTTAACCCCATAGAAAATCTATGGGTATTGTGAAGCGGAAGATGCAATACGCTAGACCCAACAATGCAGAGGAGCTGAAGACGACTATCAGAGCAACCTGGGCTCTCATAACACCTGAGCAGTGCCACAGACTGATCGAGTCCATGCCACGCAGCATTACTGCAGTGATGGAGGCAAAAGGAGCCCCGACTAAGTATTGAGTGCTATACATGCACATTCTTTTCATGTTCATTCTTTTCAGTTGGCCAACATTTAAAAAAAAACATTTTTTTCATTGGCCTTTAAAATATTCTAATTTTTTGAGATACCAAATTTGGAGTTTTCATTAGTTGTCACTTATAAATATCAAAAAGAAAAGAAATAAACATAAACAAAGAAATAAACATTGGAAATATGTTGGTCTGTGTGCATTGCATGAATATAATGTACAAGTTTCACGTTTTGAATGGAATTATTGAAATAATTCAACTTTTTGATGATATTCTAATTTACTGGCCAGCACCTGTACAGTCCTGTTTGATCATTCATGGATACTGTGTTAGTTATTTTATTACTATGAATTGACATGGCTTTATAAACTTTGACAAGTTATTAATAAGCAGGTCAACTGGAGAGAATCACAAACGTACAGGAATAGTCTATCTTTTGTTAAACTCTGCAGAGGGAGATATTGTCAAATACCAACAGAACTAACCAACCGAGTCAAGTTTGGAAATCAGCAGATCTCAAAGAAATAGTCCACTGCAGCCTCTTTTTATTTAGATACCACACCCATCAGAACAGAGAGGAAAGTTTTCACACAAAGATTTCACACAAGGTCTCAGCATTGTTCCCTCTCCCTTCAGTGAAAGATAACATGCATGCGTGGGGCGAGTTTCACAAAGCTGAGTATGAATGATAAGTATCTAAGAGAGGCTCGCAGTTACTTGCAAGCTAAGCAAAAATGAACTTTTTCAACGCTAGAACATTCTGTTCTCATGAGACATTTAGATGCTTAAAGTTCAAACCTTTCTGTAAGAAAACCTGCATTTAACTATATACATTTTCCCAACAGCCTATGTCATGCAAAATCCGGTTTTCTCATAAGAAACCCCGGGGGTGTTACTAGACCTTATTTACTGGGGCACGTGCCTTAGTAAAAGTATCCAGTGCCCCAGTAAAATTATAGCGCTACACTTGCTGGAAACGGCATTCATATGAGCGCATCTCTGTGCCTGCATAATTCAAGCCTGTCACTTACCGGCCAAAAAAAAAGGAAAAAAGAAAGGGATCACAATAGCCAATCAGGAAATAGCACCTCTGTAAGATTGAACGCAACCAACAAAGCAAAAAAATCATTCACATGATTACTCAGAGTGTTTCGTTGCACATAGACACACATATAGTAAACAGTGGAAACCGCTGCAGCTCGTCGAGCACAGAGTAAGTTGTTCCCCGTTTTAGTATTACAACAAATTCCCAACTTTTTGACAGAAAAGAAAGACAAGTTCCCACATAAGTTCCCAAAGTCCCACATAATTAGCATCTGTTTTGCAATGCTGATGCTGCGTTCGAGAGCCCATTCCAAACAGTGGGACACGGGATTTATCCTACCTCCAAATAGGAAAAGTGCGCTGGAATGCCTGTCGAAGTGGAACCTCCTACCTGCGAACTCGGGGTAGTTGGATATACTCCGACTTCACCAACATTAAGTCTGAGGATAATGGCGGCGCCCGCGGAGTCTCACGTCCTGAGAGGTAAAACTTGAACGAATTTGCTATAAACTGTACTTCTCTGCTTGTAGTCTTGTTTTAGACACTTTTAACACAACTTGTTTTTCATTTTATGGTGTGAATGTCGTTATTATCTGTTAGCATGCCTCTTCATAAACAAAGCGACTATCTGTTTAGCGCCGCGGTCCTCCATGTTTTCTGTTTACATTCCACTTCGATTGCTTTGAACGTTTAGAAGTGGGATCTGGTACATTTCAGGTAGGAGAAGTCCCACTTCCCACTGGTTTGGATGGGCTCTCGAACGCAGCATTTGCGTCATTTTGGTTTAAATGTAGCAGTTTATTTAAGCTTACCTGCTTATGCTCTTTCACACACACTCACACCCTGCATAGGCTGCATGCACACATGCAGACAATTAATAATGATTGACCCCTGTAAAAGTAGCTTATACTGTTTGTGAAGCTGTCCTACTGTACAACTAAACATAGCCTTCTGATAAACTATTCAGAGATGGATATCAGGAAATTCTTCCTGAACAGAAGCAGAGGGAGAGGAGAGATGAGGGAGGTATGATAATTATCCACATTAATAGTAACATTAACATTTATGCTGGTAACAGCCAGTGCTATGATTTGATAAATGGTTTAATGGCAAACTTAAGTTTTCTGCATTTGCAAACGTAACCTATAATAATCGACAGAGTCAGAGTAGGCTATAGGTGATAATATATGTGATAATAATAATTGTGATAATAATTGTGATAATAAGTCAGAGGAGCCTTCTCTGAGTCTGTGTAGATTATTATAGGTTACATTTGCAAATTATCACCAAAAGTCAGAATGAAGGGTTTGTTTTATAACATTTTCCAAGTTAAACCTTGTTCAACGCCTTTTTAGTCCATATTGTTCTATCAAACCTATGCTGTTATGAAATTAAATACATTTTGTAAACACTACTTTTTATCATAAGTTTGTAAGACACAGAAACAAATCAAGACAACTGAGTAACATCAGTAAATACAAAGAAAAATAATATTATAAACCATTACATTACATCTATTTTTTAACTATGTAGTAATTTAAATTATAGGCTTATCTTGATGCTTTTTAATCTTTAAACATTCTATGACACTTTATGATATTAATAGCTGAAACCTTTGGTTTAGTTTGTCAGTAAAGCTTATTTAATTTCAGTTCAGCCCCTGTTCAGCTGTTAGCTAAAGCTAACCTCACCAGAGTGTAGACGGTGCTGAGAACACTGTAGGCCAGTCAGTCACTGAGAGCTGAAGCTGGCAGGTCTATCCAACCCTGTTGTGTTTTTTAAAGCGTTTTTCGTTTCTGAGGACTGGGAGCAGAACCGAGCGGACATTTTAAAAGCCACAGGTGTTGTTAGCAGTCTATCTATAGATCGATAGATTAGTATATATCGATAGTCTATCGATAGATATATATTGCTATTGTTTTATCGGCCAGCCCGTTTGTGCTGTGCTCCACACAGCTTGTAAATGAATGGGGTATGTGCATGTTGGATGATACCATTTTGTTAGTTTGTTAGCCTAATCATTTACAAGAGCTTTTCCTGAGAAGGGAGCATCCTGTATAATATTAAAGAAAGATACTTTTTGTTTTTTAGTTATTTTGTTTTCCTGAACTACTTGTTTTAAACATGGACTGAGGTTTAGGCAATAAATCTTTGAGATGTGTATGTGCAAATAAATATCATTATATTGTGCCCATGAATCTATCCTTGTATCTTTGGTAGTGGTTTAATATAACGTACAATATGACAGTGACAATAACTATTTTGAAGCTTGTACCCATAGGGCAGCAATTTATTTTATATTCTGCACACATTTGGGTGACTGTAGCTCAGTGGTAGAGTAGTTGGCTTGCAATCAGAGGGTTGTAGGTTCAATTCCAGCTTCCTCCAGTCACATGTTGATGTGACCTTGGTTAAGGCACATAACCTACAATTCTACATCGTCCTACTGAGCCATGTTGGCTATCGGTGAGTGAATGTGGCTTCAATGTAAATTGCTCCTTTGTTGTTAGTATGACTAGAAAAGCACTATATAAGTTCAGTCCATTTACATTTTTTTAATGTATTAGGAGTTGGGGGCCTGTGCCCCAGTAAAGCTCTAGGTCTAGAATCGCCTCTGAAAAACCCACCAGACTGGTTTTTGACTTAATTCATGAATGTCTGAGTAATCCTCCTGAATCCTGCTCTCTGAGCAGCTACCCCTCCCTCTCCTAGACTTTTTTTCAATAACTTTATTCACTTCTCACCACAAGTACAAAATTACACAAAAACAGACATCAGCACCAATCTAAGTGACATCCAACAACAGAATAGAGGCAAGTAAAAAAAAGCCTTCAAAAGGCACATTGTGGATTTTGTAGACATTCAAGCTCAATCAGAGATAAGTGATGGAGATGCAGCAATGTGAGTTCTGCTTTCTTATTTGTAGATAACCTTATAATGTTTACATATGAATGGAATTCAATTAAGAAAACACAGAATTTGGGGAGAGATTTGGAGAGCCTTGCTTTATGCATATACAATTTCCATAAAAGGAGCATTAGATTAATTACAAAGGTTTAAACTTTATTTTTACATTCAAATTTACCTATGATATCCACAGGTTGGATTTGGATAGTGTCCTTAGATTTAGTCATAATAAAGTTCTCCATATCGATCCAAAACACAGATGATACAGGACAGTTACAAAATAAATGTAATATAGTTTCTGACTCAACATTACAAAAGATACAATTTTCATCCATGTCCATAAATTTTGAGAATTTTTTATTGCAAGTATAAATATTGTGCAAAATATTGAAATTGAGCTCCCTTATTTTATTTGAAATACAATATTGAAAGTGAACCATCCATTCTTTGCTCCAATTAATATCAAAATGTGTGCTCCAGAAAAACTTTCCTTTGGGTGCATAAAACCTTTCTTATTTGCCAGTTTGAACATTTTTTGTCCATCAAGTCAATTCCCCCAACTTTGAGAGAATGTATCTGCAAATTAAATCTTTGATATGTGTAATATTATGTATACAATACACACACAGGTTTAGTTTGGTGTCCGAGTTCTCTCGTTTATTAATACGTCTTCTTCCTATACATTTTACAAACTCCTCTAACACAGGGCTCGGACTCCACCAAGTGGTCATAGTCACACACATCACATCTTTCGCCTTAAGTTATTCTCTATAACCCAATCTTCAACATGTCTACTTATTGACTTAGCAGTTCACCGTTTAACATAGTTAGCTCCTGCTCCAAAATCAAAATATTAGAAAATACTAGTATTATTAATGAATTTTCTTTAAAAAAAAAAACAGAACCATTCAGCATCTGATTTCAACTGAAAATTACGTTACACATCAGAGGTAAATTAACAGATAACCTTAAAATCTGACCCTAAATTTAGCAACTTAAATTAACTCAAGTGACGTTATCAACAGTCACAAATACTTCAATAAACTTGAGAACTTTTCTTTACCATGGGCCAGTCTCTATATAATGAAAAACTTTTTTTCAATGAGAGTAATGTTTTGGTAGTATAATTGGTCTACCACACCTTGATCATTTAACTGATTCATTACAATCTACTGTTGGTGTCACAATCCCATTGTTTGGTGACATCACAGGTGATTGCATCAGGCTGCTAGTCTTTGTGGGTTTGGTGTCTGAATGAAACTCTTCAACATCTTCTGAACATTGTGGAAAAGCCATTTCTCTGGTTTTCAGCAGGCGTCGCCGATTTCTCCCGTATGTGTTTCCATGTTCAGTTTGCATAATCACCGATCTGGGGTTGTTATGTCTTCTCAAAACTACTGCTGGCTGCCAGTTTTCTCTGGTTCTTACTCTCACCGTCTCTCCTTCCATCAGAGGTGGAAGCTGTTTTGCTCCTCGGTCAAAATACTGCTTTTGTTTCAGCTGCCTTTTCTTGATACTGCGGTGCACCCCATCATATCTGCGGCTTCAGCAACTGTGCTGATGTTGGCAGTCTGGTTTTCGACCCAGGAAAAGTTGGGCAGGAGACAGCTGTGCTCCATCCAAAGGAGAGTTCCTGTACTCCAACAAAGCAATTATTGGATCACGGTGGCTCTCATGTGCTTTCTCCAGTAAGTTCTTTACAGTGTTGATTGCTCACGCAGCTTGTCCATTAGATTGTGGCTATCCAGGACTAGATGTAGTATGTGCAAATCCCCAGTTCTCTGAAAATGTCTTGAACTCAGCACTCCCAAATTGCAGACCACTGTCTGAGACAACCTCATCTGGAATCCTGTGTCTTGCAAACATTGATTTAAGGGCTGTTATCACATGTTGGCTGGACGTCCCAGTGAGTTTGGCAATTTCTGGATATTTTGGGTAGTAGTCTACACACAGCACATAGTTACCCTGCTCATAGTGAAATAGCTCCACTCCAACTTTTGCCCAGGCTCTCTCTGGTATGTCATGGTTAATAGGAGGTTCCTTTGTGTTGCACCTCCTGAAAGTGTTACAAACAGCATACTTCAACACATCTTCAATCTCTTTAGCCATGTTTGGCCAGTACTTGATATCCCTTGCTCTTTCCTTACACTTCACTACTCCAAGATGAGATTCATGGATTCTTGTTAGCATATCTGCTCTGAGGCTACATGGAACAATAAGTCGTGTGTTCTTAAAAAGGTAAACCATCAGAACATGAAAGTCCCTCTCTAAATGTCCAGTATTTCCTCATATCTGCTGGTACATATCATATTTCTGCTGGCCATCCTGCTTGGACCATGTCCATAACCAAGTGCAGTTCCTCATCAGCTGCTGTTTGCGCTATAATTATGTTCAGTTTTTCTTCTGTAACTGGTAGTTGAGCTGTTAGCAGATGCATCTGTAGTTCATCTTCCAGATGTTTATCTAGCTGCTCCTTCAGAAAAGCTTGACTCATTGTGTCTGCTATGTAAAGTTCCTTACCAGGTTTGTAGCTGACCCGCAGATCATAGGGTTGGAGGTTCATCAGCATCCTCTGGAGTCTCGGTGGAGCCTTCTGGAGGGATTTTTTAAACACAGTCTCTAAGGGCTGTGTTTAACATGCACATTCTTTCCAAAACATACTGTTTGAACTTCTCACATCCATATACTATAGCCAAAAGTAATTTTTCTATCTGTGCATACCTCTTTTGACAGTCAGTCACTGCTCTTGATCCATAGGCCACTGGCTGTCCCTCCTGGATTAACACAGCTCCCAGACTTCTGAGCTTGCGTCGACAGACAATGTTGCATCTTTTTTAACATCAAAACACCTGAGCACCGGAGCTTTGCTCACCAGTATCTTTAGCCTTTCAAAGCTCTTCTGCTACTCAGCTTCCCAATGCCATGCCACGTCACCCTCCAAAAGTTTCCGGAGTGGCGCATTCACGTGTGAAAGACTTGGGGCAAACTTAGCAAGATACTGCGGCTTTCCTAGAAATCTTAACAGACCTGCTTTGTCTTCTGGCTTGGGCATCTCTTGTATAGCTCTGACTTTTTCCTGGTCCGGTTTGACACCCTCTGCAGACAGAATGTGGCCAACATATATAACCTCACTGCTTCTAATCTTCCATTTGTACTTGTTTAACTTCAGGTTGATGCTCCTGATTCTGCCCATCAGTGCTCTCAGTCTCTTGTCATGTTATTCCTAATCTTTACCCCACACTAAGATATCATCCACTATGTTCACAACTCCCTCCAAGCATTCTAGTCTCTGTGCAATGCACTTTTAAACACTTCTGGAGCTGAAGATACTCCAAATGGAAGTCCCAAGAAGCGATAACGTCCAAATGAGCTGTTAAATGTGCATAACGTGGAACTTTCCTCATCAAGTTTTACCTGCCAAAACCCGTGATTGGCATCTACTACAGAGAAAACCTTTGCGTTTGGCATCTCTGCAATGATCTCCTCAACTGTGCATAGTGGATAATGCTCCCTTTTTATTGCTTTATTGAGGTCTTGAGGATCAATGAAGATTCTTAGTTTGTTGGACTTTACTACAGTGACCATACTGTTAACCCAGTCTGTGGGCTTGGTCTCCTTCACAAGCCTAGCTCTCACGGTATCATTGGTTATGCCACAGACTACACTGTATTTTATCAGCTCATTTGTCAGCTGTGCAAACTCACAGTTTTTTGCTTTGTTCTTCAACTCCTTCACATAGGCATCAATTGTTTCATTAGTTCCTTGGTCCTTTACTCGGGTAAAGAACATGTGTCTCAGGTACGTGATATTCTTCTGGGACTTACAGTAGTTTCTAAACTTTTCTTTCAGCCCTTCAAAACCATCCACATCTTAATCAAAGACCATAGTGTTGAATACCTTTATTGCTTTACTTCCAGCAACGTGAAGAAATGTCACACATTTCACCTTCTCACTCTTCTCTTCGATGCCCGTCGCTATGAGACAGACTTCAAACTGCTGAATCCACGTTCGCCATTTTTCTGCCAGATTTCCTTCAAAGGTCAGACTTCTCGGAAGCTTCAACTGCTCCATTCTTGTCTTCTGACACCATTTAATATTATGTATGAAATATACACGGAGATTTAGTTCAGTGTCCTCAAGTTCTCTCGTTTATTAACACGTCTTCTTCCTATATATTTTACAAACTCCTCTAACACAGGGATTGGACTCCATCTAGTGGTCATACTCATACACATCATATACATCACAATAAGCAAAGTGTGCTTTCATTAATTCAACTATACCTAAAGGAATGGCTCTCACAACCGAGGCAAATTCTTTATATTTATCTGGAAAACAGTTAGCTACAAATGTTACCATTATCATCAAGTGAGTCTGCAACAAACATAATATTCTATCAATCCAATTCGTATTATATAAGCTTTTGCTGTTGGTAGTGATATTACCCTTATTCCATAATATTTATTTATGTGTGCAAAATTATGTGTGTGACATAGTTTCCATGAAAGCAAAGCCTGTGGGATCCTGTGTCTGTGTGGGTGTGTCACCTTCATTCTGCAGGTTGCATCAGGGCTGATGTGTTCCCAGCTGTGCCTGGTTGTTCCATCAAGGAGGAGCTTTATAAGGAGTGCGATGACCTATAGCAGACGCCAGACGGTTATACGTCCTGAGTGGTAATCAGGTCAACGTCCAGCATCCCATTCAAGCTACTCTTAGTGTTGTTTCCTCACCTTTGAATTTTTCCCTCCTCGCAGTTCCGCTGAGTCCCCGCGTTTGGTCCCCAGCAAGCTGCTGTCGCTGCCTAGGTTGTCTGCATCTCTCTGGTGCTCCGTCAGTCTCCCACGCACCAGTCTCAGGAAAGCTCAGACCTTCCCCCCTGGGTTCTTTCGTCTCTCCCCCTGCCTGCTCACCCTATGTTTCCCTTAGAAGGAAGGGAACGTTCAGGATCTCACCCGCACAGCTCTGTTCCAACCTCCGCCACGGACCGGACCCACCAACCCCCTCCTGACAGCTGATTCCCCTTCAGCTTGCAAGTAAGAGCTCCCCCACACTCACACCGAGCAATATTCACGTTCCCAAGTTTGTCTCACTCACCAGTCCAAAACCCCATCCAGGAACGAGCTCCCCAGAGTTGCGGAACTACTCCCGGTGCCGGATCCCCTCTCTGTCAGTCACATTTCAATAAAAGTTTGCTTAACTGTTCCTCTGTGTTTGGGTCAAGTGTGTGCGTTCTAGAGTCACTCGGCAATCATGACAGAACCGTCTGGCCCACCTGACTCTGCCACGCACTTGCGCTCAGCCTTTTCAGAACAGGGAATACTTCTGGGTCGGCACGAAGCTGCATTGCAAACCATGTCCCAGCAGCAGCAGACTCTGCTCCAGAGTGTCAGTCGTCTCTCAGAGCTCTTTGAGGGCCTAAACGCATGTCTTTCCGCAGCTCGACCTTCTCCCGCAGCTTCCAGTCAGACCGCACCGACCTCCTCGGTCTTCCGGGAAGCAGTTTCGCCTACTCCGGAGCCTTATTCTGGTGATTTAGGCAGGGCCAAGGGTTTTCTTCTTCAGTGTTCCCTCGCGTTTGAAAGATCCCCTCACTCCTTCCGAGATGATGTGAGCAAGATATTCTATATTATTGCTCTTCTTCGTGACAAGGCTCTACAGTGGGCTGAGGCAAATTATGATGTGGGTATCCTCTCCCACGTAACTTTTGCCACCTTCATGGAGAAATTCGAGCGTTCTTTCTGCCCTAAGATGGGTGAGGAAGAAGCCGCTAAGAGACTGTGGAGTCTCAAGCAAGGCTGTCGTTCTGTGGCCGAATTATCAGTGGACTTTTTCATTCTTGCAGCCGAGTCGGGTTGGAACGACGCAGCCTAAAGAGCTGCTTTCCAACACGCTTTGGGAGAAAGGTTAAAGGATGAGCTAGCTTGTCGGGACGAGCCAGGCTCCCTCGACAATCTGATTGATCTAGCCATTAAAATTGATTCATGAATCCGGGAAAGATCCAGGACTAGGCTTACCAACTCTTTCAGTCCATCTCCTCGGCGTCCTTCGGGGAGTTCTGAGCCACGCCCCCTATCGCGCCAGCCATTACCCGAGCCGATGCAGATCGGCAGGGATCGGCTTTCTCCGGCCGAGCGGTTGTTGCCTATATTGCGGTTCACCAGACCATTTCATTTCCTCTTGTGAAAGACGCCCAAAGGACAGAGCCCAACAGTAAGACTGGGGGTGCTGTTGGGTGAATTTAAATTAAAGAAACTCCTCCGATTAACTTTACCTGCCATCATTCAGACGCAAGATTCCCAGTTTTCTGTTAGTTCTTTGGTCGACTCAGGCTCTGAACAGAACCTTATCTGCCCAGAGTTAGTAAGACAAAACAACATCAAAATCGAAAGACTAACTCATTCAATTCCTGCTTCCGCCCTGGATGGCAGTTCCTTGGCAGCAATCACCCACCGCACTCTTCCAGTGACCCTTGTATTTTCTGGTAACCATCAGGAATGTGTTTGTTTTTTTGTTTTTCCCTCTGAAGATTCGCCTTTAGTCTTGGGGTTTACTTGGTTACGAAAACATAACCCATCTATTAACTGGACCGGGTCAAGTACTGAATCCTGGAGTCCAGCCTGTCACCGATCATATCTCCTTTCCGCGGTTCCTTCTTACCAGGAGACCTCCCCTGAGTCCTCTAAGCCTCCCGAAGCCCCTGATCTCTCGAGCGTTCCCCCGGTTTACCATGATCTCCATCGGGCCTTCAATAAGGCTGAAGCCCTTTCACTACCACCCCATCGTCCCTATGACTGCCCCATTGACCTCCTCCCTGGGGCCCCTCTCCCGTCCGGTCGTCTGTTCAACCTGTCCCGCAAGGAACGGGAGGCCATGGCGGCCTACATCGCCAGTTCCTTAAAGGCCGGCATCATCCGTCCTTCCACCTTACCCCTTGGAGCTGGATTCTTTTTTGTTGAAAAGAAGGATAAGACACTCAGGCCATGTATTGACTATAGAGCCTTAAATGCCATCACCATAAAGAACAAGTATTCCCTCCCACTCATCGCCTCGGCTTTTGAGGCCGTTCATGGTTCGTCCATTTTCACTAAGTTGGACCTGCGGAATGCATACCACCTGGTCAGGATCCGAGAAGGCGATGAATGGAAAACCGCCTTTAAGACCCACATAGGCCACTATGAGTACCTTGTGATGCCATTCGGCCTGACCAATGCTCCTGCTGTCTTCCAGAACCTAGTAAACGACGTCCTTCGTGATTTCCTTGATTTATTTGTCTTTGTTTATCTTAATGATATATAAATTTTCTCCAACTCTCTCCCAGAACACAAGAGGCACGTTCGTTTAGTAATCCAGCGACTCATGCAGAACAACCTGTTCATCAAGGCGGAAAAATGTGAGTTCCACAAACGTTCCATAACATTTCTTGGCTATGTTTTTGAGGGTGGGCAGGTGAAGGCGGACCCAGAGAAGATCCGTGCAGTGCAGGAGTGGCCTACCCCGACATCACGAAAGCAGGTTCAACGCTTCCTGGGCTTTGCTAATTTTTACAGGCGGTTTATCCGTAACTTCAGTGTCATTGCAGCCCCCATGACAGCTCAAACTTCCACCAAGCGAGCCTTTGTCTGGACTGAAGAGGCGGACCAGGCTTTTAAAACCCTTAAGAAAAGGTTTGTGGAGGCACCCATCCTCATCCACCCAGATGTTGGCTCACAGTTCATCCTAGAAGTTGATGCCTCTGACTCGGGGGTTGGTGCAGTCCTTTCCCAGCGATCTCCTTCTGACCAAAAGCTCCATCCCTGCGCCTACTTTTCTGAGCGTTTCTCCCCCACTGAGAATCGCTATGATATTGGCGACCGGGAGTTGCTAGCGATGAAACCCTCCCTCGAGGAATGGAGACATTGGCTTGAAGGCACTGAACTCCCTGTCATAGTCTGGACGGACCATAAAAATCTGTCCTACCTGCAGTCAGCCAGACGCCTTAACCCCCGCCAGTTTCGTTGGTCCCTTTTCTTTTCTCGGTTTAATCTCAATATATCATTTAGACCCGGAATCCGTAATGTCAAGCCTGATTCCCTGTCCCGTCAGTTCTCGTTGGACGAGTCCTGCGAGTCTCCCACACCCATTCATCCCCCCTCCTGTTCTGTGGGCAATCTCACCTGGAACATAGAGTCTCTCATCTGTAAAGCTCTGGCTGCTGAACCCGACCCTGGAGGGGGGCCTCCCAACAGGCTTTTTGTCCCCACTGCAGACAATTCCCAAATTCTCCAGTGGGCCCACAACTCGAGGTTTTCCTGTCACCCCGGGGCGAGCCGCACTACAGCGCTCCTCCGCCGGTACTTTTGGTGGCCTGGTCTCAATAAGGACACAGTTGGGTTTGTCACTGCTTGCCAGGTCTGTAACCGTAACAAGAACACTCACCGTCCTCCTTCAGGATTACTTCAGCCCCTCCCCATTCCTGCTCATCCCTGGTCCCATGTGGCCCTTGACTTCGTGTCCGGTCTACCAGTCTCTAGAGGCAAGTCTGTTATTTTGACGGTGGTGGACCGCTTCTCCAAGGCTTGCCATCTAATTGCGCTTCCTAAATTGCCCTCTGCTACTGAGACCGCCAGGTTGCTCTTCCACCATGTGTTCAGGATCCAATGGTACTCCATTGGAGATCCTCTCCGATAGGGGCCCGCAATTCACCTCACAAGTGTGGAGGAATTTCTGCCTCATCCTCGGAGCTCGACCCCGCCTCACTTCGGGGTTTCACCCCAGACTAATGGCCAGTGTGAGAGGCTGAACCAGAAACTGGAGAATGCTCTCCGTTGTGTTTGTGCCACCAATCCTGCCACCTGGAGTACCCACCTTCCTTGGGTGGAGTACGCCCATAACACCCATGTTTCAGCTGCTACTGGTCTTTCACCCTTCGAGGCCTTGTTAAGGTATCAGCCGTCCCTTCTGCGTACCTCAGTCCCTGAGTCAGTCAAGCCATCAGTCCGTTCCCACATCATGGCCTGCAGGAGGATTTGGTTTCAAACCAGGGCAGAGGGGGGGGGGGTACTGTGGGATCC
>JAPXFQ010002093.1:85000-124806 GCA_028564705.1 Apricaphanius iberus
CTAGTGACATCACTGGTTGAAAACAAGGGGTGTTGAGGTGTCTGCACCGCCCCCTGCTGGTAGAGCGGCTTACCTCTGCTAGAGTTAAAACACACCCTCCTCCTTCTCAAAGCTCATAGCTGCTTCAGTTTTGGGGAACTTAAAACACTTTTTTATTGGATTTTTTACTTTCTCTGTGAAAACGGCTGTTTGGCTGCATGGATTACAGGATTTTATTCTACATTCCTAAAGAACAGCAGCTGGATCAAAGAACAAAGATGTCTGATGGACAAAAAAATGCTTTGATGGGCGGAGTCAGAACACTTCAGGGAACATTGAGTGCACTTGGCTATTTCTCCAAAATACCTTTATGTTTGTTATGGTGGTTCTATCTAGATGTTTTACATGTCTAAAGGTGCGTTCAGACCGGCCAGTGTGTCCAGGCAGCAAAACGCTCAAACGGACAAAAGTTGAAGCTTTCAATTTAAAACCCAGCTGCCTCCACACTTTGTACTCCATGTTGGTGCATCACGTCAGTTTTTCAGCAGGCGAGCGGGGATTTCTCTGTTTTTTCTCTGTTATTTCTGCACTTTCCCTCCCTCTGCTCCGCTCTTCCTAGTAATGTGTATTTAGTACTGTAGCTGCCCTAACCCGGGATTGGCTAACTTTAACTAACATAACAGGAAAGTTATATTATATTCAACTGCTTACCTGCCACTCCAATATCCTCCGATCGCTACGGTATCACCTCCTGTTCTGTCTCTCCCACCCTGCAGCTAAATCCTCTGGTCATCCCGTCCCTCAGTCTCCCCAACATTGAGTATCTCCAGCTGTAATCTCGTGGTTGATTGGTTGCTGCCTCGCGTTTGCTGCCCGAAAGTTCAATTTTCCCAACTTCACGCAGTAGCTGCGTAGAGGCCTTGACGGAGAGTCAGAGCATCTGCTGCGTGGAAGCACTGATGCCAAATGCACCAACGTGTGCAACTTGCTGCATGCCAGCTTGCTGCAGGTTAATGCCCACATGCTGCGTAGGTACCATAGACTTTGCATGTCATCTAGCTGCCCTGCTGCCTGGACGCACAAGGTGGTGTGAACGTGCCTTAAATCAAGCTGATCAGCCTGGCTGGATTAGGGGGCGCTATTGAGCCATGTTGCCACATTTTTAGTTTGACTGAAATACTAACAATTTCACACAGATTAAAGTTTGTATGATGTTTGGTGAGTTTATCATGTTTAGGCCCCGAGATGTGATTAATGTATCAGAAGAAAGCCAACAATAACCAGTAGAGATCCAGTTGGCCTTTACACCACCTTCCATGTTCTGATCTTTTCTAATTCAGTTTTCTTGATCTGATCTTTGGATTGATATCAAACCCAGAGATGTTTCCATGTGTATTTAGAAAACTAAAGCTGTGAAGGATTTTCAACCCTTTTTTCTTTCTGCATCCTCAGACTTAATCAGGCTGGTTGATGGGACCAACCGGTGCTCAGGCAGACTGGAGGTGAAGACCAACCAGTCGTGGTCCTCAGTGTGTGAAGAAGACTTTGACCTGCAGGATGCAGAGGTGGTCTGCAGGGAGATTGACTGTGGGCCTCCTTCAGTCCTCCAGGGGGCGCTCTATGGAGAAGCAGAGGCTCCAGTGTGGAGCAGAGAGTTCCTGTGTGAAGGCAGTGAGTCTGTTCTGCTGGACTGTAGCAGGAAGAGTTCAGTTAGAAACAGCTGCTCACCTGGTCAAGCTGTTGGACTCACCTGTTCAGGTAGAGGAGGATCTGCAGACCTGGTTCTGTTCACTGCTTCACTTCCTTCATTAATGACCTCTCTGTCTCTGCTCTGATCAAGTCCCCTTTAGGTTGGTGGGAGGGGCCAGCCGATGTGCCGGGAAACTGGAGATATTACATCAGAGACAATGGAGACCAGTGGAAGACTGGAATAAATGGAAGTTGAAGTTATCTTCTGCAGTTTGTGCTGAACTGGATTGTGGGGCTGATGTTTCAACAAGAAACTCAGAGGAACCTTCAGAGAGACCAGTTTGGTGGATCCAGTCTTCCTGTTTGGAATCAGTAGCTGCATTCAAGGACTGTTTACCTGGTGATGATAAAAGTAAAGAAAGCCTTGAGATAATCTGCTCAGGTAATTCTGAACACTTTCATATTTAGTTGTTTAACATTTTTTTTAAATCATGTTGCTACTATTTTCAGAACCTTTATATAATATTTCACAACTCAAAACTCGTATCTAATCATCAAAATGCAAACTTTTTTCTCGGTTGCTTGGATACAATACACATAAAACTTAGTTAATTTGTTCATTCAAGAAAAATCACCTGTTCAGTATGAAACAAGTTAAAGGTTGAATATGGAACATTTTTATAGAAAGCTACATTAAAAATACCTGTATGGTTGTTTAAAGGGTGTAGAATCAAGGTACATGTCCTCAAATTATATTTAAATTGTAATATTTTAGAATTTCCATTTAAAACGTCCACAACAATGCTGTTATGTTTCCATCTACCAGCCAGCAGTTGGCGCCATTGCAGGTTGACAGAAACGGTCTACATGATCCAACTATATGGTCGGCACAGCTGGGCTGGTACTGGGAAGAATGGTGGAGTCAGCAAGTCCAGATATTGTTATCCGTCTCAGGAGAGGAGTGACCACAGTCAGGGGCGTCACTAGAACTAATACTGTACTGGGGCACACCTGGGGCACAAAGAATCCATGACAGCATGCAGAGTGCACAAAAAAAAAAAACATTTAGCACTTCCCACTGCGCAAAGACAAGTTGAAACGAGGTGTTTTAGGATCATCTTTGTTTGTCCAATCTCAATCCGCTGAAGGTGCAGACTGATGCCAGATGACGTCTTTTTCCAATGTCTTCAGAGTGTCCAATATTGACCTTCTCAGGACCTCTGGATGTGGGCTGATTCTAGTCCAAATGAGGTTATTCTCTACATGTTTTCTATGTAAAATTTAAGCCGATTTTAGACAGTTTTTATAGGCCTACTCTTTCTGGTTTCCCGTGGTGACCCCAAATAGTTGAAGACTCGATGCATTGTTAGGTGGAGCCTGATTCGACCGCCATTCTCAGGGTCGGATCATCTCAGATGAAACAAGCATCGTTTTATTAGTGGATTTAAAGGATTCCAGTGATGTACTGTGCTGTTACATAAAACTTAAACAGTTCTTAAGTACAAATAGTTCCATAATTTAAAAGACTAAAGAATTCAACTAACAAGCCAACACAAAGCTGAGAAGTCACAAGAGAGTGTGTTTAAAATTCACTTCTCTCATCCTTCACTCTGCACATCCACTAGGGGACAGGAATTCATGTGACTTTGGCATAAGTGGGCATAGATGACAATTATGTACCTGATGCAGAGATATAACGTTCGTAAACAACCATCTGTAAGACGGTGCAGAGACAGCAAGGCTGCCTTAATGCACGGGCCAAACGGGGCGGTGGCCAGGGGCCTATTACGCTTGGGGGGCCTATTATTTCAGGTAAAAAAAAAGCTGAAAAAAAACATTGTTTCATCACTTGTCAGGTTTTCTGTCAATCATCTTATACGCTAATTTAATGCTGCTGATTGATCCAAATTACAAGTGACCTACTTCACCCACGTGGCCTCTAAAATTCCCATTGAACCATGAGCTCACCAATCAAACAATTTAGATGAATTCATGGTGTGGTCCTCTAGATGTAAGGAAAGGTGGAAAAATGTCAGGGAAGACATTTGAGAGCGGTGCTCAGAAAAGGAAAGTGATTCGTGAGAAGGAGCTTCAAGACAAAGAAATAAGAAAGACAATTCCTAAGCTGACAGAATTCTTTAAGTCAGCTAAAGAAGTTGGACATAGCTCGCTCACTGACACACCGGGCAGAGAGGAGGATGCAGCCCGTGAAGCAGATAGGAGCGCTGCAGGAGGAGAGCAGCGAGCAGACAGAGGAGGTACATGACCCTTACAATAACGATCCGGGCCACATTGGGATATGTGGTCTTTGAACAAGGTTGTTCTTTTTGGGCAAAAGTTGGACCAGAACAGTGTCAAAACAAAGATGTTGACTTTTTTGCATCTGAGCGGCAATATGAACAGAGTATTCACTCTTCACACTTGAGTTCACAATGTTTTATGGTGTTCAATAAAAAAATAAAATAGATATGTCTGCTTTGATAATATATTTTAAATTTTCAGCATATTATCTATTTATCTATGATAGATAGATAGACTGACCATCTACTCTGTAACTAAATTTACAAAGTATTCTCCCCAACACTGCCAGTGACAAATCCGTGTCATCTCTCTCTAGGCTCATCAACTTCCATCTTTCCTTCTCTGCTGCACTTAGTCTGAAGCAACATGAAAATATTACTGTTTATTGCTGTACAAATATGTACATAGCTCAGAGTCTCCTATCTGCATTTTCTATTGTCTTCAGTTTTCACAAGTGATTATAAGAATAGCGAAAGTTATCCCAGCCTTCCTTGTGACAAAAGTCACCTGACCAAAGGCATTCTTTAAGAAACTGAGAGTTTTTTTGTTTTCCAAAAACTGTTGTTTTCCCCCCTCACTTTGGAGGTTTTGTATTTCTGCCATTGATAATCAAAATCACATGACTCAGCAGAAAAACATTATTTGGGACATCCTTCATCGATAGCTCACCTCTTCTCTTGCTCATCAACTTTCATCTCTCCCTCACCTCTTCTAGCACTCTGTTGTTCCACTTTGTCTGGACAGACATGGAAATATATAGAAAAAAAAATCTAATTGGGGCAACAAAACCTGATATTTTTAGCCATGTTTCTGGTGACAAATACAGAAAATTTACTATTTTTTCTGGCAATAAAACCAGATGCTTTAGCTGTAGCCGTTTTTTCTGGTGACAAAACATATTTTAGCTAAAGTCAAACCGATTAACAAGACACGCCTATTTTGCTATTTTTCTGTGAAATGAACGTGAATGGTTTAAAACTTTGGGTCCGGACTTTATGATAGTGAAAAATGTTTTTCTTCCTGAAGATAGACCATTTTAGAACCACTGCACCATCCATAGCCTATATCTGTCAGCTAACACAAGCTTACTCAAATTCACCATTGATGTAGAACCAGCAGAACATAACCAATATTATTTTTTGTGCTGATGAAACTCAGGGGAAATTCCCCTCACACCTCGTATAGCAAATTAATATAGTTGTCTTGATACAAGGAATAATGTTAGCTATTTAGTATTAACTTAGCACAGACTTATGTTTCCTAGCTTGCTAGGACAAAACGTACCTCTCTCATTCCTCACTGCTCTATTCCTGCTGCGGGCGAATAACTTTCTGATATCCATCTAGGAGTTTGAGTTAGTTTGAGTAAAATCTAAATAATATATTTGTAGAAGTTGTTGTCGGCTAACATTACCTACCTCACGCAGTGATAATCGCTTTCTCCCCCCCTCTCTCTCTCTCCTGCGCGATCTCTCCACTTGGAGTTGACACAGAGGCATCGGAGTGTCTCATGAATCGGGAGCCCCAGTGAAATCTGTCGGGCGACGCGGCTGACCACAGTTATCTGATTTAGTTTTAAACACTGATCAGGTAATTATAATAGGGGATTTTAATATTCACTTGGACACTGAAAGTGATAGCCTAACTGCAGCCTTTAATATTATCTTAGACTCAATTGGCTTTACTCAGAAAGTGAAGGGACCCACTCACTCTGGTCGGCACACTTTAGACATTGTACTGACATACGGCATTAAGTGTGATGAACTAATAGTCCTCCCACATAACCCAGTCCTATCTGACCATTTTTTGATAACCTTTGAATTTACTTTCCTCAACGTTCCAAAATCTGAAAGAACATTTCATTACAGTAGAACTTTATCAGACAATGCTGTAACAAGTTTGAAAGAATCTGTTCCATTCTTGTTTCCATATGTGTCTCAGAATACCACAGTGGATGGCAGTAATTCCAACTCTAACCCTTCAGATATTGATGGTCTGGTTCAAAGTATTACTTCCTCACTGCGTTTGGCACTAGACAGTGTAGCCCCCTTAAAAAAGAAGGTAATTAGCCATAGGAGGCTGTCTCCCTGGTTTAGTGCAGAGTTACGTACTTTAAAGCAGAATAATAGGAAACTGGAGAGAAAATGGCGCTCTACACACTTAAATGATTTCTTTCTAACCTTGAAAAATAGTTACTACTTTATAAAAACGCCCTTCAACAAGCTAGAACAGCATATTTGTCATCATTAATAGAGGTAAATAAAAACAATCCTATGTTTCTTTTTAGTACAGTTGCCAAACTTACACAGAGTCATAGCTCTGTTGAGCCAACTATTCTCCCTTCTCTCAGTAGTGATGACTTTATGGGATTCTTCATAAGTAAAATAAATTCTATTAAAAATAAAATCATTGGCATTCTCCCAAACGTGACTAACTCTCTCTCTCAGTAACTGAGGCAGTATCAGAGAGAACTGTAGAACCATGTTTATGTCTGTACCTTTTTGATTCTGATTAACTTTATGAATTATCACAAATATTAGCTTCATCTAAACCCTCAACTTGTATGTTAGAACCAATACCAACCAAATTATTTAAGGAAGTGTTCTCTCTGGTTACTGGCCCTATCCTAGACATGATGAATCTATCTTTAATAAATGGATATGTGCCACAGGAATTTAAGGTTGCTGTAATTAAACCTTTACTTAAGAAACCCTCACTGGATCAAGATGATTTAGCTAACTACAGGCCAGTGGCGGCTGGTGGAATTTTCTCCAGGGGGGGGTCTATGATGATGGCTAGATATTAGGGTTGTCCAATGATAATTTTTTTTTAACTAAGGGATAGCTGTGAATTAATCCCAACTAATTAACATTCCTAAAAATGACTAAAAACCCAATATTTTTAGAGCAAAGGGACAAATCCAATTGCCAAAGCTCTTTTTTATAAATAGAGATTAGTATAATTTTTGTTTTTAACTCCACAATCATATTCACACAATGACTACATACATTTGTACATTGACATATCGATCTTTTAACCAGCTGCTAAGGCAAACTAACTGACTAAAATGTTCTGTATGTAAAAATGACTTTTTCTTAATCATACTGTATTGGAAAACCCAAAGTGGCTTGTTAATAGGACTATCCTACAACAACAATAATTTTCAGTCAGAGTCTTCAACAGTGTTGCTGCTTCACAAACTGCTACTGTCAAGGAGGAAACACTGAGCTGTCTATAGAGGTACTTGTTCAGACTGGGAGAACCACTTAAAGAGCTCCACTTAAAGCCAATCAGAGTATGAGAAGATGTGGAGAAAAAGCTGTTATATTTATTTTGCTCATTATTATTTATATATAAATATATTAGGGCTGCACAATTGTTCGGATTTTGATTGTGATCACGATTTTGGTGGCCACAATTAAATTAGGCTGATTATGAACGATATTTACATTCAAAATGCGAGCTTCACTGCGTGCCCCTTCATCATACACTGCCTCAACCAATAGTCTGCCATCCACCAGGGGGCAATGCATGGCTAAAGCTTCATTAAACTGACCAAATAAAAACCGCGCACAAGCCACTCAGCACTCATAATGGCTGCACTACGCTTGCTACATAGCAGGTGAAAAGGAGTATTTGAGCAATGTAGTAGATCCAAATCTCCATTATAGATCTGACTAGTAAGTAGAAAGTTCCCGAAAGTTTACTAGTGTACACAGTAAGCAGCCGGTGGATGATACGCTATCCCACAATGCAGCAGACGCCCCGAAATCATAGAAGAAGAAGGACCTAGCTAAAAATGGCTACAGACGAACTGCCGCAGTTTCAGCAGATAAATGTACATGTACATTCAGCCTGATTTGCTTTGTCATAAACTCCTGAAGACACAGGTGGAGGCCTCAACAATCAGTTGGATCAATGACTACCTGACAAACAGACCACAGTTTGTGAGACTGCAGGACTGAATGTCAAACCAGCTGATCAGCAGCAGAGGAGCACCACAGGGGACTGTTCTCTCACCGTTCCTTTTCACTCTGTACACCTCAGACTTCCAGTATAAGACAGAGACCTGTCATCTGCAGAAATACTCAGACGACTCTGCAATTGTTGGTTGTATCAGAGATAGAGAAGAAGCTGAATCCAGAGAGCTGGTGGAGAGCTTTGTGGAATGGTGTGGAAGCAATCATCTTACCTGGAATGTGAACAAAACAAAGGAGATGGTTGTAGATTTCAGAAGAAACAGAGAGAAGTCAAAGACAGTCTCTATCAAGGGAGAAGAAGTGGAAGTGGTTGAGGAGAACAAATACCTTGGAGTTCACCTGGACAATAGACTGGACTGGAGAATCACCAGTGAAGCGTCTACAAAAAGGGACAGAGCAGACTGTACTTTCTGAATAAGCTGAGGTCCTTCAATGTTTGCAGAAAGATGCTACAGATCTTCTACAAGTCTGTGGTGGAGAGTTTCATCTCTTCATCCATCATCTGTTGGGGTAGCAGCATCAGAGCCAGGGACTTAAAACGGCTCAATAACCTGATGAAGAAGGCTGGTTCTGTTCTGGTTCTGATCTGGTTCTGTTCTGGTTCTGTTCTGGTTCTGATCTTGTTCTGTTCTGGTTCTGGTCTGGTTCTGTTCTGGGGACGACTGTGGAACAACTGGACATAATGATGCAAAGAAGGATTCTTCATAAAATTAAAAAGATCATGGACAACCCTGAGCATCCTCTCCATGTGTCCTACAGCATCAGAGTATCTTCAGTCGGAGGCTTCTTCAGTTTCGCTGCAACACAGACCGCTACAGGAAATCCTTTCTCCCCACAGCCATCATGTTCTACAACAACTCCTTGAAAAATTAATTAATGAGCTACAACAACAAGTGATTTCCCTCTGGGATCAATAAAGTATTTTTGAATTGAATTAAATATGTGTGATCTCATATGAAAAATAAGAACAAATTAAAGGTAAGGAAGAAATAACCAAAATATATGAATAAACTTAATATTTGGATACCAGCAGCTGTGTTAAGTATCAAATCAATCGTAGCGGCGTCTGCACTACAGCTATTTCCGCTAATCAGTTAGCACTAATTTCAGTCCGAAAACATCACTTCAACTGAATAATGCGCATTTTTAACGCAGCAATACCTTCGTTCGTCTCCAACTCCCACGGTCTGACCTGTTTATCAGCCGCGCTGTATGATAGATGTCTGTGATGTTGTTTGACTTCAGCTTCAGCCCCACAGCTGGAGGGGGACGATATGTAAGCCCCGCCCCCCCAAGGCGGAAATACGTCCACAATCAGACAACACAACCACAACTCAACTCCCCTTAAACTATTAAATATTTATCTTACACATCTGAAAGAAAATATACATATATTTCGAAACATTTTTATGTTATTGTAAAAATTATTTTCCACTTTTATTCAAGGTAATGTGGCAAGTTGTCAGTGGTGGGGCGGCGCACTAGCGCCCTCTATTGGCCAGCCGCCACTGCTACAGAACTATATCTAACCTTCCTTTCTTATCCAAAATTCTTGAGAAAATAGTTGCTAATGAAGTATGTGAGCATCTAAACAGCAACAACCTGTTGGAGGAATTTCAGTCAGATTTTAGAGCTGATCATAGCACTGAAACAGTACTGGTAAAAGTTACTAATGATATTCTAATGGCTCAGATAATGGATTTGTGACTGTTCTGGTCTTGTTAGATCTCAGTGCTGCTTTTGACACAGTCGATCATAATATTCTCTTAGAAAGGCTCAAACATGTTGTAGGGATAAAGGGAACAGCACTAGACTGGTTTAGATCATATCTGTCTGACAGATTCCAGTTTGTTCATGTTAATGATAAATCATCTTCACACTCAAGGGTTACTTACGGAGTACCACAGGGTTTGGTGCTTGGGCCGATTCTTCTTACTATATATATGCTTCCTATTGGTAATCACCAATCAGTTAGGTAGATTACAAGCATGTCTCGAAGACATAAAAACCTGGATGACTCTGAATTTTCTGCTCCTAAATTCAGACAAGACAGAAGTTGTTGTCTTTGGACCAGAACCTTTAAAAAGGAAACTGCTAAATCAATCACTTTATCTGGATGGCATTAATTTGGCCTCTGGTAATAATGTAAAGAACCTCAGTGTAATTTTTGAGCTAGACATGACATTTAAATCTCATATTAAACAGTTTTTTAGGATTTCTTTCTTTCACTTTTGGAATATTGCTAAAATTAGAAACATCCTGTCCAGGAGTGATGCAGAAAAAACTAGTCCATGCATTTGTTACTTTAAGGCTGGACTACTGTAATTCCTTATTATCAGGAAGTCCACAAAATGCAATTAAAAGCCTTCAGTTGATCCAAAATGCTGCAGCAAGAGTTCTGATGAATATTAAAAAGAGAGATCACATTTCTCGTGTTTTGGCTTCTCTCCATTGGCTCCCTGTTAAATCCAGAATAGTTTAAGATCCTCCTCCTTACGTATAAAGCCCTTTATAATCAGCTCCATCGTACATCAGAAATCTGATTGTTCCATATGTTCCTAACAGAGAACTTTGTTCTCAGAATGCAGGTCTGCTGGTAGTTCCTAGGATTTCTAAAAGTAGAATAAGAGGCAGATCTTTTAGTTATCAGGCTCCTCTCCTGTGGAACCAGCTCCCAGTTTTAGTCCATGAGGCAGATACTCTGTCTGTTTTTAAGACTAGGCTTAAAATCTTCCTTTTTGATAAAGCTTATAGTTAGAATGGCTTAGGTTATCTTGAGTTATTTCTGTAGTTATGCTGCTATAGGCTTAGACTGTTGGAGGACAGACTGACCACTTTTCTTCTCTATTCTACTTTTCTTTCCTACTACTCTCCAGATATATTTTTTCTGCTCTTATTGCGATTGTCATCCTAGGGCATTTCTCCAGGAGACCTTTATGTTTATTATGGTGGTTCTATCTACATGTTTCATGTGTCTGTGTCAAGTTGGTTTGCCTGTCTGAATTGGGGGGGGGGGGCAGTTCAGCCTTGTTGCCAGGTCTATTTTTAATTTGACTAAAATATTACCAGTTTTTTCCCAGTCTGGGGAAATAAAGGCTTAAGAGGAGCAAAGTGAGAGATTCAGGCAAGAATCAAAAAGAAAAACAGAACTAAGAATGCTTTATTTTATAATAAGGACAAAAGAAAACTAAAATACAGTATATGTATTAAAAATAGCATACTCTGGTTCAATAAATTTGGAACCGAGAAAACTAATTAAAAAAATATTTAGAGAATATGCTTTGGTATTTGTCCATTAAACAATAGACTATTTACAAGAAGTGGCAAATAAATAACTATCCAAACAACAAAGTTATTTGAAATGAGAAGACAATATAAATAACAGCAGGGATGTAGAGCAAAAGCTGAAGTTTGGTGAGTTTATCATGTTTAGGCCCCGAGATGTGATTAATGTATCAGAAGAAAGCCAACAATAACCAGTAGAGATCCAGTTGGCCTTTACACCACCTTCCATGTTCTGAGCTTTTCTAGTTCAGTTTTCTTGATCTGATCTTTGGATTGATATCAAACCCAGAGATGTTTCCATGTGTATTTAGAAAACTAAAGCTGTGAAGGATTTTCAACCCTTTTTTCTTTCTGCATCCTCAGACTTAATCAGGCTGGTTGATGGGACCAACCGGTGCTCAGGCAGACTGGAGGTGAAGACCAACCAGTCGTGGTCCTCAGTGTGTGAAGAAGACTTTGACCTGCAGGATGCAGAGGTGGTCTGCAGGGAGATTGACTGTGGGCCTCCTTCAGTCCTCCAGGGGGCGCTCTATGGAGAAGCAGAGGCTCCAGTGTGGAGCAGAGAGTTCCTGTGTGAAGGCAGTGAGTCTGTTCTGCTGGACTGTAGCAGGAAGAGTTCAGTTAGAAACAGCTGCTCACCTGGTCAAGCTGTTGGACTCACCTGTTCAGGTAGAGGAGGATCTGCAGACCTGGTTCTGTTCACTGCTTCACTTCCTTCATTAATGACCTCTCTGTCTCTGCTCAGATCAAGTCCCCTTAAGGTTGGTGGGAGGGGCCAGCCGATGTGCCGGGAAACTGGAGATATTACATCAGAGACAATGGAGACCAGTGGAAGACTGGAATAACTGGAACAAGGATTTATCTTCTGCAGTTTGTGCTGAACTGGATTGTGGTGATGCTGTTTCAACAATATTGTCAAAGGAACCTTCAGAGAGACCAGTTTGGTGGATCCAGTTTTCCTGTTTGGAATCAGTAGCTGCATTCAAGGACTGTGTACCTCATCATGATAACAGTAAAAACAGCCTTGAGATAATCTGCTCAGGTAATTCTGAACACTTTCATATTTAGTTGTTTTAAAACGTTGCTTCCATCAGGTTCCAAATGTGTGCAGAGAAACCGTTTAATTAACCTTTAACTAAGAACCTAGAAACCTTGAAAGAGGCGGAGTTTAGAAGTTGATCTAAATATCAAAGTAAAGGTCTCAGTTTAGCCACGCCCACATAGATGAACATAAACTCTGCATTATAATAATTTTTAATGAATCAAAATCCCAGGAGGAATTATTATAAATCCGACACGTTCAGAACCTGAAAATCAACCGAAAATGACCTTTGAACCAAAATGGTGCATATTATCAACAAATGTCATCCTAAAGAGTAACTCACCCCCCTACCAGAGTATAACCCCGCCCACATTTTTTTTTTTAATTGGCTCAAATTAGACCAGGAAAAACGCAGGGGGATGAATGGCTGGGCGTGGTCTGGGCTGTTACTGACATGTTGCAGGCAGCAGAGTCACTGACGGCCTAAAACATGGAGAGAGCTGTAGTAACGCGAGCTCCTTTGCCTGGAAATAATCTGGAGGTTGAGATGAAACAGAGTACATGTAGATAGATTCTGTGTTACGATCCATTTTCTCGCGCTCTGCCCGGAGCAGCAACAGATACCCAGCCTGTAACATCGCGGCATAGAATGTGCGCCATCTCTGAGTGGTACATTGTTGTTGGCTAAATCAAATGCTAAATATAAATTAGCTCCAGTAATATTGCATGAGTCAGTCACAGAAAATGTGTTGCAGACAGATGTATCCAAGCATGATGAGAAACATTCATGAAAAAAAGAAAACAATCACAAATATTCCATTAAAAATGAACTCTTAGGCCAGATTTTATTTTCCATCTACTGATATATCAGTTATTCCCTTTATCATAGGTAATGAGCAAATGTCAGTAAGTAGGTGTAACCACCTGCATAACGGAGCACCCAGGTTTTGAGCCGATTTTGCTGCAGGCTGTTCATAGCTCCTCACTATGGAGTGTGGCCCAGACCGCTCATGTTATATAGCCCACCATGACCGGACTGCTGTCATCACTATTCCAAACCTACGTCAATAATCCAAGATTAGCCGTTAGCAAGGCAGGATTTAAATTCCAGTGAATGGCAGTACAGTGTAATCATTTATCCACTTGGGGCACTAAACTAACAGTTTTTGGTATAAAATTTATATTTTCACTAAAATCTACTAAAATACATAAAATAATTACTGGAAATTTGGATAATGTTATTATTGGCTCAATTATACAGTTTATCAACCAAAAATTTTTGATTTTGGGGTGAGTTACTCTTAAATTAGACCTGGCATGAAATGCGCATTTTTTCAGGTTTTTGATCATATCTTTTAGTTCCCCCAGCCTGCCTACGGCCCCTAAGGGGTTAAAATTACTGATTAGTCGTTCCTTTGTTCCGGGGTATGTCTGCTTACATAGTGAAATTAGCATTCAGAAATGGGCTGTTTGGCAGTTCGGCATATGACGACACATTTCGGCATATTACGTGTTGAGTTCCAGCCATTTACCACCTTCTCCGAACTACACCCTGCAAGTCCCTCCCTCCGCGGCGCAGAGAGCTAAGATAACAGGCAAACAACAAACCAACGGCATGGAGTCCAGACCGCATCCAAACTGCACTGTACCTGGGTGTACAAAAGAGAATATAAATATTTTTGTCCTCCCAACTTCTGAGCCACTGAAAAGCTTGTGGATAGATTATAATTATGCCGGGAATGTGCCCGACTGACTGCCGAAGCGTGTTGTAGTTTGTGGCAAACATTTCTAGGATGACTGTTTTTCCAACTTGGGACAATACAGCAGTGGATTCACAGATCGTCTTAAACTTTTACCAGGATTAATACCAACTCTCTGTAAACCAGCAAATATCCCTGTACAAGTAAGCATATTTCCTCAATAATGTCCTTCAGCTGTTAGTACACATTGTGGCATTGTTTGAGTTGTTCCCTTTTAAATTAGCTTCATAGCTAACATTCAGAATTAGCTTCACAGCTAATACCCCAGTCTGTTTCTGTAGCATTGGTGCTAGTGTGCTTTTATTTGGGGGAAAAAAAGATTATACATTATAGTTGAACATTCGTAATATCGTTAGAGACTCATTGACCACAGATGCGCATACCCTAGGCCCCGCCCACTGAAACCCGGCCGTTCTGTGCTAATGCTCACAGAAGGGCTACCTCGTCACACCTGCAATTCTACAACAAGGCTGAATTAGAGCAAGCCATCCTTTGATATAGTATTAAGGTACTTAGAGTGTGGCTAAAAAGGGTTGCAGGGAATTTCATGCCAGTTCTACTTTAAGGCACTTCATAAGAAAAATTATTTCACTACAATTACACAAACATTCCAATCAGTTAAAAGTTTTCTATGTAAGAAATCCCAGCAGATTCTGCTGAGTCATTAAATATCACTGACAGTCTAAAGATCTATCAAAGAGATCCATCCTATCATGCTAGTAACCATGGCAACCAGCGTGTGATGAGCTCCTGTCTGTTGCCCTTTCCTGTGTTGGGGAACACACAGTGCGATCAGTGTCTGGTTTATGATAATCACCAATTATTATGATCAATATTTCATTAATCAAATTACATTTATAAAAGCATTTTACTACAACAGTAGGTTGCTCAAAGTGCTAAACAGCAACAAAAAAAAAATAATAAAAAAATAAAAGAAATACATAAAAACAATCAAATCCACTTAAAAATAGTTACAAATAATATTCAAGTGACACAGAAATGGACTAAGAAATGGCTTGACTTCAGCCAACAGGCAGAGCTGGAAGAAGCTGTCCTTTTATCTTAATATAATTATTGATTAAGTTCAAGTTATTAATTACTGGGGCACCAACATCTTCACCCCCTAGAAGAGGCAACTTATAACTCCCCAGACACCCATTCTCATATGACAATGTGTATTCAAAACGTCAAGGACAGTAATTTACAGTACTCTCATACAAACAGCAAGCACAGGATGACTTCACAGTTTTGAGATTTATTTAAAAAAGTCAAAATATTTCAGCTGTGAATCCCGTCTACTCTACAAGCATGAACTAATTACAAAACCAATGTGCAAAAGGGATAATATATGAAAAATAACTGAGACAATAAAGACCAATAGGATCACAGACGAGCAAACAGCTCTCTTTACACGAGGGGAGGTGTGTGTCAGAGTTTGTACCAAATGTGGCTGATCCTTTCCTCCTGGAGGGCTCTAATAAGACAGCCTGGAGAACAAGGCTGATAAAACTTCCCTTTGGTCCAAGACGGAGTACAGCAGACAGCGTGTTCATCAAATGGCCGATCGCTTTAGCCAAAGCTACACCGCTAAACTGCCCGTAATTATGTTCCTCTGTGGAGAACAACGCACTGAGCGGCGCATCAGCGGAGAAACCGTACTGCAGATTAATACTTTTATGTTTTAAATCTGCGAAGGTTTGAGTATTAAAACTATTGAGAAATGTGAGTAAATGTTAATGTATGTCTGGGAAAAGTTTAACAAGTTCGTGGCGAGGAGTTTTACAGCCTTAAAACATGTTAATTGTAATAAATAAAGATAACTGCATTGCAGATTTCACCTGTTATTAGGTTATTTTTAGAAGCCCCACAATAAATGAGGAACCATTGTAAATTAAATTTAATAGGTCTGGTTTCTTTTCTTTCTTCTGGGTAGCAATGAATAAAATATTCATGTAATATTTTTTCTTGTTTAAGACTCCCAAAGATAATATGTTGACATACTGTTTGTGCTGAGGGTTATCTCTGCATCCAGCAGCCAGAGACGCTTCTGCAACACAGGAACGGACAACCAGGGAGTGGACGACATTTCCATCAAAGTTAGAAAAGAAATTTAAAAGGAAAATAACTTGATCCATTAGTGAAAGTGCATGGGCGCCGTCGGGGGGGGGGGTCTTTGAGGGCTATCAATATGTATTGTCATGTGTAAGTTTTTAAAATTAAATATTTCATTTGATCTGTTAAAATAAGAAAATTATATATGGTGGGGATGCGATATAAAAAAATCCTCAAATTATGTATGATATTATCATTTCACCCCTCACCCCTAATGAATGGTATCGTCTGTCACTGGCAGTGGCACATGCAAAATGTGTACAGCACACTTGGCCTACGTGAACAATTTCTTCCCTTCACTGCTGTGGAAGATCTTTTCTGTCAAACTGTTTCTCAGTTTAGGTCAAAGTAGGATTAACTTCTAAAACCCAGTGTTACAACTTTTCAGTTTTGTGTGTCAGCCGCTGTGAGATAAAGGAGGATGTACGGATGCTGAACTAGCGACGTTGCTACTGGATTGGGAAGTAATAAATGCTTGCTTCTGGGTTATTTGGGCATGATGATGCGATACAGTGCCAGGACAATTGATTGATGGTTTACCAACTGACACGCTGTCAGTTTGATGTTTTGTTCTTTTGACTGTACTTGTAAACTTATTCAGAAGCTCCATAGAGATTCCCTCATCTGCTTCGGCTGTCGGCTCGGTCTTGCTGATAGCCAGCAGCCCCTATGTCGAGATGCAAAGAGTATAAAACCACGGTTTTTATGGTTCACCATATGGTTTCAGCACATTTCGCAGTGAGTTACCTCTGCATTAAAATGCGCATTATTCAGTTAAAGTGATGTTTTCGGACCTAAACTAGTGCTAACTCATTAGCGCAGTAGCTCTGTAGATCTTCACGTCATGGTGAGCTTTGCTCAAATTTTTCCACGTTAGCTCAATAACCCCCCTTTTTTTCTCTGTTAACTTATAAATGCAGTTAAACATAAGATGTTATATTGACTATCAGTTGATCTTGCCTCTGTCAAAATGTGGTCTTGATCATTCTGAACAATCAAATACATATTTTAACCTTTTGAAATATGCATATTAAATAACTTTGTCAAATTAAGTAATGAAGCCTTGTTGGTCCCTGACTTTTTCTAAAACTATGTGAATTTTAATAAAATTATTTAGAATATTTATCATGTGAATAATAATATGATCATTTCTACAAAGGATTTTGCGCTGTTTCAATTTAGTTTGCAAACATTCTGGATCAGATAATATGAAAGTATTCTGTGAAGGGTGGTTGGCAGAGATTGATCATACTGTATTTGACAACATAGGGGAACGTGTAGTAACACAATTCCACATCATCTTAAAGAGATGCACTGAAACCTCCCAAACAGTAGTTTGTACAGTAGCTGCTAGAGGATTTCTATCAGAGTTTCTGCCTGCAACCAGGAGTTGAGTATATATTTACTTTTGTATTACAGGTAAAATATTTAAGTCTTCTCTGGTTTTAGTATCTTTAGTTATAATCGTTCCCAAAGATTTTACCTCATTTTAACTGGAATCCCATATAAGTCAGTTTGGTCCATATCATGTATTGACATAAGCTCACATTTTGTAATGTAAATAGAATCCCAATGCTTTAGAAAATATTCAAATTGTTTTATTATTACCAAAGGGATCTGGACTTTTTTTTTTTTTAGATATAGCTAATAACTCAGCAGCTAAAATAAATAATTAGGGAGAAAAGGGACAGCCCTGCCGGATTCCATGATTGATAGTGAATCCTTTAGGTGTTCCTTGGGGGAGAGAAACCGAGCTATTAATATCCTCATACATTATATGTATCGCTTTAATAAACTCAGTATAGAATCCAAAATATTCTGATGTTCAACAGAATCAAATGCTATGTAAAGATCCAAAAATTAAAATGAAACCCTTATCTTCAATCAAAGAATTATAATCTACTAAATCAAGGACTATCTGATTTTATTATGTATAGACCTATGTTTTATAAATCCTGATTGTGTTTTACTATCTGTCCAATACCACTTTTCATACAATTTGCAAAAACAAAAGTAAATAATTTGTAATCCACTTACATTGCTAGTGCAAGCACAAAGCAAAGAATTTACAGTGGTCTAGCAGTACAGAAGCAGTTATACATGATTCACATAAAGTCTTATGATTTAAATATATGAGAATGAAAGTAAAAATACCATAAAGTGCACGATTTTATGTAAATTAATATGAAAAAAATCTCAGCTGTGTTGCGGGCCCTGCCAAGATTCTTGTTATGGGGCCCAAAATTCTTAGCAGCGCCTCTGGTGCAGTGAATTATTAGTCTTTCGGTATTTGGATAGGAAGCTGAAATGCATACCGTGCACAAATCACTGTGCAGAAACCAAACACTGTCGCGTCTGGCCTAGATTTCTCATTCCTGCCCCAACATCTCTGCTGTTCCACTCTGGAGCTGCGCCACAAATGTTTTTTCACTCAGTCTTGATTAACATCTGGCTTCGTTGAATATCTCGTTCTTCACTTCCTTATTAACCATTAATGTCTTTTATCATCTCCACTCATTATTTCATCATGGTTAGAGCTGCAACAACTAGTCGATTTAATCAATTTTCAAAATGGTTGACAACTAATTAATTCATAGATTAGTTGCTTTATAATCACATTTTACCTTAAGCATTCTATTTTGAACACAGTCTGTTACATTGGTTACAATCTGTTATATTTGTGGCCAGTGTGTGGCAGTAATGAGCCACTGATCTACCAGTGGAGCATTAGAAGAAGAAATCTTTAAGGATGCCCGGCCGAAGAACCATCTCCATGGTAACACAGCATATGGACTATCATTATCAAAACTCTCTGACCATGTCCTGGGTAAAGTAGTCACTCAATAAGACTAATCATTCAAACTGATACTACAACATTAAGTTAACCAGGTCACAGTTGACTACATAGTACAGAAAGTACATAACATTAAATTCTTTCCACCAAAGTCCCCCCTTTTTTATCTAATCTCAAAGATAAATCAAAATATAAAGGAGAATCAATAATCAATAAACAATAACAATCAGTAAATAACCTAAGAGACAGGCAGTATTCAAAAAGAAAGACAATAAAACGGTGGTTCAAATGTTGTCAATCATTACATGTCACATTGAATCATTTCTAACAGAATCATCAAGTCTAAGCATCCATCTTAATGACTTATCTGAACTCGAACAACATCTCAAATAAAAAATCCAGCTGGTGGCATGAGATAAGCAAGCTCCTTCCTAGGGTTGCGTCACTTGTTTCTCTTCACGACTCGGCAGGCAAAAAGTTTGAGACGGCCCCTAGCACCATAGGTGGCGCTGTTGTTCAGTTCCTCATTAGTCAGGATACATGAACGCAACTGCAAAACAAAGAAAAGGGGAACAATGTTAGGCAGTATCAATCAGATACACACTAAATAGATCTAATCTCTCAACACAACTTGGAGTGTGTACTCTTCCCTTCATCCACAGTGTGAACCTCAAAATCAAGATCGTCAGTCACTCTTTGCTCAGCACCACAGTGACCCTTTAAAGAGGTTACACAAAGAAAACATAATATATAATAATAATCAACCATAACCATGAAACATAAAAAACATAAACAAAAATAGAATCAAAATAGAATCAAAACAAAAATAATTTCAAGGAAAATCATTAACGATTATGTATTTTTCGTAATTTCTAAAATATCTAAAAATCTGTAATCAAAAAAATCTATAAAAATCTGTAACCCCCCCCTTTTCATTCTTTATCCTCAAACAATGAAAATCAAACAAAAAAAGGAAAACAAACAACCAAAAATGTATCTCAATGAACTAAAAAAAAAATCACTGCAAATAAACTTGATTTGAATAAATGAGTTGGAATAATGAATGAATAAAAAATACTGATAAATTGAAGAAAAATGTAAAATAATAAAAAATAATAATAATAATGAAATCAAAGATCAAATCAAACCCCTCTTTTCTGTCATTGTCATCCCTGGAATGAGACTTCTAAACTCCCATGGATAAACACAAGACATTAGTCACAGGAAGAAAAAAACATCAGACAACCTAACTCACAAAGGGATTTGAAGGAAGTCGTCATGCACCTGTAAACTAATCAGTCATATAATTTGAGGTCTTCAAGCAAATCCAGACCTATTTTATCTCCATACAGCTCTTCTCTTCCATCTCCATCTCGTCGAATCGAGTCTGCATCAGGTCCAGAAGTGCCTCTGCATCAGTCCAGCTCAGGTGACCTCTCGTCCCTGCTGCAGAGTCGAACGACGCCCCCTAACTAGAAATAAAACACAAACAATATAAATGTCTGTCTTTTTTTTTTTTTTTGCTCTGGATCCCCAGAGCTTTGAAGAATGTGTCATCTTCTCCATTTCTTCACGTGTAATGATTAGATGAATGAAAAAGCTATAAAAGTCTAGTGTTTGTTTCAGAGTGTACTTTTCTCAGTTTTTCTGCATCAGCAGTAGAAGACTTGTCCAGAATCGGTCCTGTTACTCTCTTGCAATGACTGGCATGCACCCAAGTTGCTCTCTCAGCGATTTTCACAGCAGTGTAGGTCACAAGCAACACCTGAAAAGGCCCTTGCCACCGTCTTGTTCTCCAGAATCGTCTCCTCAGATCTTTGATCAGAACCCAGTCTCCAGGTCTGATTGGATGAAGTGGTCCCACAGCTGCTTTAGGAAAGGAGTCCTTCATCTGCTGGTGCACCTGTGCAAGAGTCTTAGAGAGATTTTGACAGTAAGAAATCATAGCATCCTCACAGAGGTCTGTAGAGAGATGGGGTTTTGCAGGTGGGATTAGCCCCACTGCAGGAGGTCTGCCAAAAAGAACCTCAAAAGGACTCAGATTATTTTTGGCTCTTTTCCTCATCCTCATGTAAAACAAAGCCAAAGGCAAAGCTTTAACCCAAGACAGTCCTGTTTCTTCACAACACTTAGCAAGCTTAGCTTTAAGCATGCCATTTTCACGTTCTACCGCCCCGCCTGATTGCGGGTAGTACGCACAATGTTTAGATAATTTCTCACCCAAGAACTCACCAATCTCTGCAAGAGCCTTGCCCACAAAATGTCTGCAATTGTCACTGGAAATCCTGTCCGGGATTCCCCATCTTGGAAAAACGTCTCCCAACAAAGCTTTCACCACCGCAGCAGTGTCAGCATGTTTTGTGGGGAACGCTTCTGTCCATTTGGAAAACATGTCAACAATCACGAAACAATATTTTTTGCCTTCAGCAGGTTCAAGTTCGATAAAGTCCATCATCAGATGTTCAAAGGGTCTCCGTGCAGCCGGATGACCAGCAGGTTGAGTGGACACTGCTCGACCTGCATTGTGCGTAGCACAAACCATGCAAGAACGACAATAGTTCTCAGCAAACGATCTGAAACCTTTTGTGAACCAATGTGTAGCAACAAGATCAAACATTCCAGTTTTGGAACAATGATCCAAACCATGACTAAGTTTTGCAAAAACTGGGAAAAAATGTTTAGGCAGACAAGGCTTCTTTTCAACAGAAACCCACACACCATCATCTTTGATACAACTTGCCTTTGTCCACACTTTTATCTCAGAAGAAGTGGCAAAACTCTGCATAGCTGTTAGATCAGAAACATCAAGGGCCTCCTCTGCCTGCTCAATAGCAGCACAGGTAGTCGTCATTGGCTGAACCGCGGCAGCTTTGGCGGCAGCATCCGATCTGGCGTTTCCAAGAGAAACAGTATCCCTGGACGCCGTGTGTGCAGCACATTTTACTACTGCAATTTTGGATGGCAGCAAAATTGCATCAAGTAGGTCATCAACCTGTGAAGCATTCAAAATTGGCTTACCATCAGACTTCAAGAACCGTCTGTGTCTCCACAGAGCTCCATAGCTGCTGTCACTGTATATGGTAGCTGCTTTATCTTTAGCCAGCTCACAGGCCTTCGTCAATGCAACCAGTTCTGCGGTCTGCGCAAAGAAAAGAGACGGACTGCTTCCTGCAGACAAAGTACAATGGTGAGTGCAAACAGAATAGCCCACTTTATTTTCCCCCCATGAGTCTCTGAAAGATGATCCATCCACATATACCGAATTTCCCAGAGGAACCCGCCCGAGGGATTAATAAAGTTTTATCTATCTATCTATCTATCTATAAAATCATTTCTGGACTCTGCAAGGGCATGTCAGTTAAATCTGGACTCTAGTTCTGTTTGACAGTCATGGGGAGTCCCATCATCCTCAGTGGGCAGCAAGCTGGCAGGATTAAGAACATTGCACCTCTTAACAGTTATGTTAGGTAAATCCAGCAAAAGAGAAGTGTACCTCAGGCATCTAGCCGCTGACAAGTGTGAAGTCCTCTGCTCCAACAAAATGATGGCTACATTGTGGGGTACAAACACAGTTACTGGGCTATACATCACAATGTCTCTGGAAGCCAAAACTGCTTTTTCTGCCGCACCGACAGCTCTTAGGCACCCCGGAAACCCGGCTGCCATTGGATCAATGTTTTGCAGAGTATTAAGCCACAGGTCGTTTCAAACCACAGTGTTCTTGTACAGACGTCATGCATCCGTTCTTTTCATCAACCATTTGAATAAATTATTATTCTGCATCTGGCAAAGCCAGAGCTAGAGGGCACTGCAGAGCTTTTATCAGCTCCTCAAATGATTGCAATGCCTCAGAAGTCCACTGGATGGCATCAGAGGCCATCATATCCCTGCCATGAATCAACTCAGAAAGTGGCTTCTCCAAAATCGCATAGTCAATTATGAAATTCTGACAATACGACGTCAAACCTAAGAAAGACATCATCTGTTTCTTAGTGAATGGCTTGGGAATCTGTTGTATGGCCGCGACTCTCTTTGAGGATAGTGGCCTTGCTCTCTGGATATCGAATGACCAAGAAAAATCACCTCTGGTTTTGCAAATTGCAGCGTTGAAAAGCTAGCTTTGTGTCCATCTGCATGCAAATGCTTCAGTAATTTAACAGTGTCCTCCTCACATTGTTCTTTTGAAGGAGACCAAACCATCAGGTCGTCAACGTAACTGATTAAGGTGGAGCCAGGACACAATCAGTAGCTAATTGAGTGCGATGAACGAGGTTTGACACCATTTCCCACTCTTCACCCTCAGGTTTAGAGAGAGAAATTTATGGATCAAATTTTTGGAATTGGTAGAGCGGTTTTTGTTCAGGTGTGAGACAGATGGTCACTGCTGATGAATGTGTATGCCACAAAATGGAAGTTATGTTCAAAGTGTATTCAATGTCTGGTCCTGCAAAAACCTGTGATGTGCAATGTAGTTCCTCCTCTGGCATAAAAACAGAAGATGGGCCTACCAGGTTCTGAGCCGTCTCGAGGAGGGTTTAGGTCATGGTACCTGTTAACAGCTTCCACTGGTATTAATGTCTGAGATCATGAAGCGTGTGTTTCACTGCTGTCAGGATTGGGTTCTCCTGGGCAGGAACAACTTCAATGCCTTGGCGCGATAAAAAAAGAGAAATGTTAAGCTTGCACATTAAATCTCTGCCTAATAAATTCAAAGGACATTGCTCAGAGATTAAAAATCCATGTTTAAAGGCTGGCCCATCTCCCAATTCACAACGGAGAGGGTAACAGAATTGTTCTTTCACAACCTGACCAGATGCTGAAATTGAGAAGACATGGTTCCCGCTGAGTTTTGGTGGTTGACGCAGGGCTGTGTGTTTCAACACTTGTTGGTTCTCAGAGTATCATCAAGTATTAAAAAACAGACACAGCCTTAGAGAATGGATATGCAGCCTTGGGCCAGGTTTTAATCAAATGCCACAAAATTATGACAAAAGATCATACTTTAATACAGCATCAAATGATCTTACCGGGTACTCTCACTCAAAATGGGTTGTACAGATTCTTAAGTACTTTTCTGCGCAATGGGGAATGTGCACGTCTTGCATACACACAAGTGTGGTGCCTAAATGATGGATTCCAGCTGTACTTTTCTAGACTTGAGCCAGGGCAAGTCAACCTATATCAGATTCTGACTAATGTTTTCTTGGAAATCCTCAATAAGTCGATGTTCTGCCAGATCTTCGCACAAACAATCCTTTGGCCGTATCAAACATTCCTTGCTAATGGGGGAGATCTTGCAATGTAGACTCTAGTTATATAAACATTCATCCTAACAGTATAACATAATATGAATCTGCCTTCTGCACACTGAGTGCGTTGCGCCGCTGTCGACCATGAATTTGACGGGTGTACCTGAGACAGTGAGAGACAGGATAGGTAAGGCTTTGTATGCAGAAGTCAGTTGTGTGTACGTACCTGTAAGTGGCGTTTGTTGGTGTTCTAAATGTGCAATGGCTTCTGTAATCAAAGTGTGAGGGTTAGAACTCTGATCTGAATGGTTAGTGCAGGAAGCAAGTTCTTCATTGCTGGCAGTCACATTGGAAATTTAAGCATTTTCATTGCTGGCATCAGGATTTTCATCCAAAAAAACAACTTCTCCATTATCAACAGGTTGTTCATTACAAGAATCATTTTCATCAGCAAAATCATCACAAAAGTCAGATAATTGTCACTTTCACTAAATGTTTGATCACTAAAATCAGACTGATTGTCGCTCTCAGAATGTGTATCATCACTTAAATCAGATTCATTATCACTTTCAAAGTGAACATGTGTGTCTGTGTGTGTTTGTGTGTGCGTCAGACCTTCAACTCCATCTGCTGGCGAAACAGGGAAATCTACTTCCTGCATAGAACTGGAGATCCGCCCCTCTGGTCAATCAGCTTACTGACGTCCTTGCGTGGGCCACGACTCCGCCTCCTGGTACATTGGTCACTCCAGTGGCCACGCCCCCCGCAGTAGAAACAGCGATTGTCATTACCTCAGTCTCTGTTATTGTCGTTGTTGTGATGTCGGTCTGGGGAAAAATGGCGTCGGTGTCGGTTTGAGTTCTGCTGCTGTTGTTGACTGCAGCTCGCTTTGTTTTCTTTTCAATTGACTCTCACAGTGAATCACATATTTACGAAGGTCAATAAAATTCATTTCAGCATCCAAGCCAATATATTTGTGCATTACCTCTGCTCGAAGTTCTGGCAATAAAGCACCAAGGACTCGGATCAGAAAGCATATTTTCGTAGGCAGAATCGGCGGAGTAACCTTGTTCCGGTTTCTGAAGTCCACTGAACTGTTCAAATGCTTCTCCTAATCTGTGAATAAAGTCATCTGCATCCTCTCCTTGTCTTTGTTTCACGGAATGCAGCTTAGTCAAGTTCAGCCTTGTCGGAAATTATTTTTCAATGGCTTTAGTAAGCTGAGGAAAATTCAGAGTTTACCTCTGCTTCGTCCCCATCACTGTACTCAAGCTTTTCACGCAGGTCCGCTGCAGGCAAACTGTCGTTCAGCTTCGCAGCGTCTGTGGCTGAGTTTGCGTTTCAGAATCCGATGGAGCTCTGCACAAGTGGGCCTAAGGGACATGCATAATTCTTTGAATTCTCTCGCGAACTCTCGCCCATTACCGGTGATTGGTGGCAGGTCGGCGGTGGCATGGGCCCAGTCCGTGTCACTCCAAGCCCGGAAAACAAGCATTGTCCCCTTCGTTCCCTCTACTTCGAGCATTGGTCAAGTTTGAACGACATTGTTAAGATCATTTTCAGTGTGTTGTATCTTACAGCTGCGGCACGCTGTAGCTTTTCTTGTCCTGGTCGCAGGTGGGGAAGATGGCTGCTGGGGCGGCTTCGTCACCCGCTGATCTGAGTTGCGATAGGTTGGTTTGGCTGGCTCTTCCAGTAGGTCATCCAATAGCGACGGAGGCAACAGTCGTTCTGCGGACTCTGCTATTCTTTTCTTTTTTGCTTCGTCCAGTACCTGCTTCAGACATTCAATGTGGTGTCTGGCTTCTCGAGAGCAGGGCTAGCTAATTGGGCTTTAGCTTCTACTTCCTTTGTCCTCTGAATCTCTGCTTTCGGCGGAGTCTCTGCACGTACCATTGGCCGTCTCGGCTGCTCATTACTGGGGCCCGCTTCTGTTCGTTCGGGATAGGCTGCTGCTCCCATCTGTTCTGGCGTGGCAGTTGCTTGTTGGCTCATCAGGGGAGCGGAGTCCAGTCCTAAGAGTGGAGCTGACACCTGAGTGTCTGTGTGTGTAGGAAACTTAACAGAACGAATCTCAATCCTTTTGCGTTTGAGTTCTAGCGATGCATTATCGCAGCGCCCAGAAAAAGCTCCATAATAGTCTAAACCACCGCCCAACTTGTTAAGGCTGGCTTTCCGCTCACAGCAAACAGCTTCGTCTTTCCACACCTTTAGGACACGTTTTTGTTTTTCAATCAGTTTATATGAAGCGCCTCATAAGAAAGCCTTGGATTGTAATTTCTCCCTCTCTGTGATCAATTACTGCTCGATTTTCTCTATTTCTGCAACTTCAAGACTGGGGAAATCCCATTTATTAATCCAAAAGTGAACATATTCTAAGCATTCTTGCCCATATCTATCTTGCATTGAACGACAGACAGCGCTGTCAGTACCCGAAAATTTGGACCTATGTAAATTGAATGAAACCCAGCAAAAACTCCTCCTGATTAAATCTTTTTAGAGTGAAATGATGTTGAAACGCAGCACAGCATTGTGTTCACAAAAACCATAACGCTGCACAATTTTTACACTTCGCCAGATTAATAAAAATGTAATTATAAAAGAGGAAATCTCTCTCACCAGGGCGTGTGTCCTTCCAGACAGTGTACGGAACCCAAGGAGCGCCAACCCCCACTACTCCTAATTTAGGATTTTACGGCCGGTCGCTGGTCCCCCGGGTCGTCCAGACGAGTTGGTCTCCCTTGGAATCCGATCCGCCGTTGGAAGCCGGAATAAAACGTTTTGGCGCCAGGAATGTGGTCGGATTTTTTGAGACTCTTAATAAATGAGAATGCTTTAAACTTTTGGAGGTTTTAATATGATTTGAATTGATTGTGCTGGAGGACAGTAACACATCACAGTAAATGTTGAATACTGACCTGTCTCGGTCTTACAACATCAAGCTTATATTATTTCTAACAATCCCCGACTATCTATAGTACTCGATAAGTACAACTCTCAGGGTGGAAATCAGAGACTTTGTGGCGCCTTTCTCTTAGATTAGAAAGCTGCGAACTTTGTATATCTTTAAGGATGCCCGGTCGAAGAACCATCTCCATGGTAACACAGGATATGGACTCTCATTATCAAAACTCTCTGACCATGTCCTGGGTAAAGTCGTCATTCAATAAGACTAATCATTCAAACTTATACTACAACATAATATCACACCTGCTCCCAGAGTTTGCTTGCTGGGAAATATAGATGAAGTTACCATGGATACAAAGTCTATGCAATTATTTTACATCACCTTATGCATCGCTAAGAAAAATATCCTCTTGAACTGGAAAAATAAATATACTCTGAATATTAATCAATATAGAGATCTCCTTCTGGACTACATTGGTCTAGAAACGGCATCTGCCTCCACATCTGATCAATCTTTCTGGTCACCCTTGATCAGTTCCATCACCTAGTGGGGTCGGGCCCTTGATTCCGTTCTGTGGGACACGGTTGCCGATGTGGAGCTTAAGGGTTGGTGGTGACTGCGGGGAGGTCCTTGGGGGTGGGTCCGCTTGCGGTTCGGCGATAGGTGCCGAGACCCTCGCCTGGGGTGGGACTTTGGGGTCTTTGTGTGGTGACTCCTAGTGGCTGCATGCGGCGCCTTAGAGGGGTCGTGCTGGCGGACACGGGTTACTGGCCTGGTGCTGTGCTGCTCTGGGGGGGTCTGGACTGGGCCTGGGGCTCGGGGTTCTGGGGCGGCGCGCCCCCCGGCTGGGGCCCTGGCGGGGCTTGGCCGGGGGGGGCCGCTGCCGTCGGTGCCGGCTGGGGGGGGGCTGTGGTCAGCCGGTGGTTGGCGGGCGCTGCTGCCCTTTCCATCTCCCCGGGCTGGTTCCTGTCGCTTGCTCCCCGGTGGCCGCTTGCCGCGTCCGGGCGTCGGCGAGAGGCCGTGGCGGGTGGCCGGCGTCTCCGGGCCCGATCGGCTATATTGACACTGGACATGGCTCCTGGGTCTTGGTCTTAGCCCTCGCGGGGGTGCTGGGGTGGGGGGCTCTGGCCGGTGTTGGTCGGCCTCCACGGTGACTGACCAGTTGGTGGGGTGTGGGCTGGTGGGTGGACGTGCTGGGTTCTGTTGCCACCCGGCCATCGGGCGGTAGTAGCAAGGCTGGAGGATGTCGGCCTGGGGATTGGCCGCCCGGGACTTCGGTCTGCTCACGGGCCTGGCGCGGCATGTCCGGGGTACCCGAGTCGGTGGTGCGCCGGGTTCCGGCCTCGGCCCGGGGGTCCTCGGACGCTGGCGGTGCCTGGGGCGTCTCTTATTGGCGGGGAGGCTTTTTACCATCTAGCACAGGCGCTCTTTTTAACGGGGTGCGCTTGGGACGGGAGGGGGGAGGGCGTTGAGGGTGAGGGGGGGCTAAACTCAACCTGGGTGTCTAGTGACATGTGTTTTGTTAGCAGTGTGAATGTTGGGGAGGATTTAGGTATGCCCCTGGCATGGGGGCTGGTGGATTGCCGGGGCCCCCATGGGGCTCGGCGGTACCGCTGCCGTGGGCCCCGACTGGACGTGCTGGGCTATTGGAGTCAGCAGGGGAGCTGGCTCCCTGGGGTTGGCAATGGTCACCCCAGTTATTTTCTCCCCATCCCCATGCCTCTGTCCACCTGCTCCTTCATTCTACCATTCACAAGGCCTTGGGACGTGGGCACGTCACTGGGGTGCGGGATGGAGCTTCCGTCTTTGCTACCCGGTGGCGGCCTGGGTCCCGATTTTATTGAGCAATTTAGACACTACACTTGCAACATTTACAGGGAACGCACATGTAGGGACCTGGCGGTGTGGCGCCACAGGCGAGGCCCCCCCGTTGTGGGGGCCTCGCCTGTGGTGCCGGCACCCACTGGTTAAACGCATCTAGACACTGAGGGCCCGGGGGGGGAGATGGGGGTACCCGGCAGTATTCCCATGTCCCCCCCCTCTGTTTTAAGTGCACATTAGAACAACACGCAACAACACCACATTGAGCTGGGGGAGAGAGGCTGGGGGGTCTTTCCACACCCCTGTTCGTTGGACCATCAGGGGTCGGAGCCCGGATAGAACATCACGCCGTCTGGTCGGGGTCCTGGGCTGGTGGGCTGCTCTTGCCGGTGTGGGGCCTTGGCGGTCTACTTGTCCCCGTCCTGGTGGGCAAAGGGGTCTGTCTCCTGGGTGCAGGGGCAGGGTTCTCTACTGGGGCGTCTGTCCCTGGGCCTGGGAGTATGGAGTATAGTGTACGTATGGGGGGTATGAATGAGGGTATAGCGTCCTTTTTTCGTATGTCCTGTATTTGTAAGAATGTGTACACATGAGAGGGAGGGTACGTATGAGTGTCTCTGTCTGTCTATGTCTACCTGTCAGGTTGGGTGTTTGGCTGCTCTCTGGCCTGATGCATCTTCTTCCCTCCCCGTCACTCCCCGTCGGTGATGGTTGCTCCTGCCCGCTGGTTGATGATGACTCTCGATGCATGGGGCTGGGGGTCCCGGTTGCGGCCCGGCTCGGTCCTGGTGCATGTCGGGCGGGTCCTGGGTGGTCCGGTGTGTCGGGCGGCCGCTGTTTCGGGCCGATGTCCTCCTTGGATTGACTGGGGCACCTCTTATGGGGGTGCCGGGGTTTTAGAATAGGTTGGTGCCGTCCGGTGGATCGGTGGGGACCGTGCCTGGCGCCCAGTCCTCCTGCCGGTTCCAGGACTTCAGCTGGCTGGTCTGTTCGCCTGGTGGGGCTGTCCGGCATTGGCTGGGCCCCTGATCTTGGCGCCCCACGTGGGGCGGGATCTGGACCCTGGAGCTGGAAGATCTGGATGTCCAGGTGCCGGCTGGGCGTGGCCTGGGGAGGGCGTACATCCCCTGTGGCTCTTGCTGTGGCTCCCTGGCGTGTGGATGTGTGGAGGCGGGCCGGGTTGTTGGCGGTGGGTACTGGTCCGGGGTGGCGGCGGCGTGTGTTGTCCGTCGGTTGGCTGCGGGTCCTCCTTGCCTGCGGCGGCGGCGGGGGGCCCTTGTCGGCTGGTCCCTGGTTGGGGCCCCGCTGGGGGGCGGGGTGCCCCTGGTCCCCGTGGCCTCCGGTTCCTGGTCCGGGCCCGCCCTGGCGTAGCCGGTTACCGGCGGAGCCCGTGGGCTCGTCACTGCGATCTCTCGGGCCCCAGCATCGCGGCTGGTGGGTGCTCCCCTGGGACTTCCATCTGTTCCTCTCTTGGTGGGTGATCGACCCTGCGCTGATCCGCCTGTGGACTCTGTACTCTGTGGGACGCTGGATGCATACATCTCTTGCCTCCTCCATGTCTGTGCCGATTCCTGTAGGACGGATTGACGGTTCCTTACACCAGCTATCAATCACTTGCATGGGGAAACCTTATTCAGACCTGCATGCTCGCACACACATAGGTGTGGGGACATAGGTGAGGACGGACATATCTTAAGCTGAGGTTATCATCATTAGTTAGTTGTTCACAGGAGCTTACCAGAAACATTTGTATTATGTTCATTAATCAATGCTTGTGTGTAGTGAATGTGTAATTCTTTGTTTATTCTACCAGATCCGAACTATTGGTTTGGTTCTGTACAGTTTGTTGTTTTTGTTTTGTATTACTGTTTCTCTGCCGTCCGGCAGAGGTGGAGGACTGGGATGTTTTCTTGTGTTCTTTATTTGCCTCCCTGTCTTGTGTCGTCGGTTCGCCCCTCTGTTGGTCCGGTTTCTTTTCTTCACCTTCTTCCTTTCTCCCTTCTTGTCTCAGTTTAATGTCCATGACGTCAGGAAATTGAACCCACAGTAATCACTAATAAAGATTTTTCATACATATACATCAAGTGGCGTACTACAGCGAAACTGTAATACTCTGCTTGGGAAAGTAAAACTGTTGGGCTTGTACTTGGTACTCAGACACCAATTCTGAGTAACATACTGCTAGACAGGACAAGTTAAAAAAAAAAAAAAAAAAAAAAAAAAACTCTCTGACCATGTCCTGGGTAAAGTCGTCATTCAATAAGACTAATCATTCAAACTTATACTACAACATTAAGTAAACCCGATCACAGTTGATTACATAGTACAGAAAGTACATAACATTAAATTCTCTCCACCACAAACGGAACAAAGAGTTCAAAAGTATGGGAGCTCTTACAGACGTGGACAAAATTGTTGGTACCCTTCATTAAATAAAAGAAAAACTCATAATGGTCACAGAAATAACTTTAATCTGACAAAAGTAATAATAAATAAAAATTATATAAATGTTGACCAATGAAAGTCAGACATTGCTTTTCATCCATGCTTCAACAGAATTATTTAAAAAATAAATGCATGAAACAGGCCTGGACAAAAATGATGGTACCCCTAGAAAAGAATGAAAATAATGTGACCAAAGGGACATGTTAATCCAAGGTATGTCCACTAATCAGCATCCTAGGTGTCTACAATCCTGTAATCACTCAGTGGGCCTATATATAGGACTCCAGGTAGTCACTGTGTTGTTTGGTGACGTGGTGTGTACCACACTCAATATAAACCAGAGGAAGCAAAGGAAAGAGTTGTCTCAGGAGATGAGAAAGAAAATCATAGACAAGCATGTTAACTGTAAAGGCTATAAGACCATCTCCAAGCAGCTAGATGTTTCTGTGACTACAGCTGCACATGTCATTCAGTAATGTACGATCCATGGGACTGTAGCCAACCTCCCTGGACGTGGCTGCAGGAGGAAAATTGATGACAGATCAAAGAGACGGATAATCCAAATGGTAACAAAAGAGCCTAGAAAGACTTCAAAATAGATCCAAGCTGAACTTTATGCTCAAGGAACATCAGTGTCAGATCGGAACATCCTTCGCTGTTTGAGCCAGAGGACAAATCATTAAAAAAAACAGACTGGAGTATGCCAAACTACATGCTGACGAGCCACAAAGCTTCTGGGAGAATGTCCTGTGGACAGATGAGACAAAAATTTAACTTTTTGCCAAGGCACATCAGCTCTATGTTCACAGACGAAAAATGAAGCATATCTAGAAAAAAACACGGTCCCTACTGTGAAACATGGGGGAGGCTCGGTTATGTTCTGGGGCTGATTTGCTGCATCTGACACAGGGTGTCTTGAATCTGTGCAGGGTACAATGAAATCTCAAGACTATCAGGGGATTCTAGAGAGAAATGTGCTGGCCAGTGTCAGAAAGCATGGTCTCAGTCGCAGGTCACGGGTCTTACAACAGGAAAATGACCCAAAACACACAGCTAAAAACACCCAAGAAGGGCTAAGAGGAAAACACTGGCCTTCTATGAGCCCTGATCTCAATCCTATTGAGCATCTTTGGAAGGAGCTGAAACGTGCTGTCTGGAAAAGGCGCCCTTCAAACCGGAAACAACTAGAACAGTTTGCTCATGAGGAGTGGGCCAAAATACCTGCTGAGAGGTGCAGAAGTCTCATTGACAGTTACAGGAATCATTTGATTGCAGTGATTGCCTCAAAAGGTTGTGCAACCAAATATTAAGTTGTGGGTACCATCATTTTTGTCCAGGACTGTTTCATGCATTTATTTTTTAAATAATTCTGTGGAAGTGTGACAGTGTGGAGGTCCTGTCACTGTGGCTCCATAGATCACTTGCCCCGGCTGCTTGGCCATGGGGATTCCCTTTGGCTGACTGGTTAGCGCACATGACTTTCACCTGGGAGTCGTGGGATCAAATCCTGCCCAGGCCCTCGTTGTGTACCATGCCACAGAAGCATGGATGAAAAGCAATGTCTGACTTTCATTGGTCAACATTTATATAATTTTTATTTATTATTATTTTTGTCAGATTAAAGTTATTTCTGTGACCATTATGAGTTTTTCTTTGATTTAATGAAGGGTACCAACAATTTTGTCCACGTCTGTAACTCTAGATGCTGTGAAAAGATAATCTAGCATGGAAGCGCGACTTCTGTAAATGAACATCTGAGATGAAAACATGCCGCAGTTAATGCGGCAGAGACTGAGCCAGAGACTGAGCCAGCTCTGTAAGTAACTTACACCTAATAAGAAAATAAACGCTAAATACAGTCGTCCCTCACTATAACTATAACTTATGACTTCGCTATTTCGCTGAGTTTTTTATAGTACGTTTTTAGATGGTTTCTTTACAGTGTACTAATGTTCTTTGTGTTCTGCTGCTGATTGATAGAGGAAATTGTGAATCTCCTCTGTGTCGTTTAGCACTTCCGTTTATGAGAATGTTCTCATCCAGAGAAAAACATCACAAACTCATAACTATGTTATCACTCGAAAGAAGAGGAATTGATTAAGAAAATGCTGCATAATAATACTTTTATGCTTAAAAATCTACAAAGGTTTTTAATTTTAAAGTATTTAAACTAGCGAGAAAAGCAGGAAACGTTTAATTTGTTGTGAGGTGTTTTGTAACCTTAAAACTTTTAATTGTAAAAAATAAAGATGGCTTCTTTATGGATTTTTCCCGTTCCGTTGCAGGTTATTTTAATTAAAGTGAACAGCACAACTATTATTAGTAAATCCTACTTTTTTAAGAACAGTTTTCTCATTTAAATGTATCAACAGCAGCTAAATTGCTAGCTTTAGAAGACAAAATCTTTAAGGTGATGCTGAATATCTCTAAACTGATTCCCTGAATGAGGAGAGGTAAATGGTCCCTTTGTGTTTATTTCAAGTCATTTCTGTGAAAAGTTCGAGTTCATTTAATCAAAAGCATAAGATCCAAATTTAAGAAGCCACATTTACTCCAACACCCCACAGACCATGAAAATGTTGTGTTTAGTGAAGGTAGGTTAATTAATTCTGAGAGCCCCAATCTTGCCCCAAAATGCTTTCCAACTAAATCAGCCTCCTTCATTCGTGAAATGAAAATGTCATTTATATTTCATGGGCTGAGATATTTTTGATAATATGCTGTACATTGATTTGTATGGAATTCTACCTCATTTTGTATTTTGATGCCTAAAAATTATTTTATTATATTTCACAACTTGCCATATTACCGTGAATAAAAACTGAAAAATAATTTTGTAATAATATAAAAATATTTTAGAAAAAATATCTGTGTTTTCTTTCAGAAGTGTAAGATAAATATTTCATAGTTTAAGGGGAGTTGTAGTTGTTACACTAATCTGTGTTGTCTGATTGAGGATGTATTTCCATAGACTCTCGTATAAGTTGTACATGTGCAGTAGCACCTCTTCAATGCCAGAGATAGGACGATAGGGGGCGTAGCTGTGGGGCTGAACTCAAACCAAAATCACAGACATCTACCATACAGCACGGCTGATAAACCGGTCAAACCGCGGGAGACGAACGAAAAGAGACGCAAAATGCAGAAAGAGAAAAATAATAATTCAGTTGTATCCCTAAAAACATATGAGAGAAAAACATAGCAGGAGAAGCTTGATGTAAAATAGCTCAGATGTGATCATTTGCATGATGGGAATCTGTATAGCTTCAGTACATTTCATAGTAAGCGGCCACTGACCGAGAGAACAGATCAAACATCCGCATGTGTCTTTCCCCTCCAGAAGCGCTTGTTAAAGTGCTTGTGAGATATTTTGTATTCTGAATTTATGCCCCGTGGAGTAATATTCTCCCCTGCAAGGAGAAAAACAGCTCTCGCACACAAAGAGTCTACTTCCGCCTTCGTTTCCCCTGTATGAGAGCCCAGACTGCTCTCCAGTGAAACCTTCCTCCACTCCCATGGAAAACTCTTCCTCTGCTCGCGCGTGAAGCATTTTTTGAATGGGTGTTATTGTAAGTAAGGGGCGGGGCCTGGAGGCGTGCCAGTCACCACAGTCGCAGGGTACGGCAACACTACTAGGACAAACCACACGGCCCTGCTGTCTTTGCTTTCCCTCTGTTGTTACCATTAATCGGATAACATTTTCATGTTTTTATTTTTTTACTTAGATCCTTCTGCACAGCGACATTTATTTTGGTCAAACTGTTTGATTCCTACCACTCAATCTAGGCTACTTTGGAAATAACTGGAATCTTACAAAATTATTACAGATTAAGCCTGTTGTTAATTTACTGTAATGTTCCTACATAGAAAACGTTTAATTGATTGGAATGTTTGCATAATTGGATTGAAACGACTTTTGTTGTAAAGCGCCTTGAGATGATATTTGTTGTGAATTGGTGCTATAGAAATAAAAGTGAAATGAATATAATATGTGTACTGGCACCATGACACCCTAGTCTGTGGCTCGTGGTTTTATCTGATCTACAGCTGCATGTTTTGGACACTAATTTGCTGTAAAGCTGAAGAGGGAGTCCTTTCCCATTTTTCATGAATTTTTTTGGCAAGTGAGACCCTGGAAGTCACTGATTATTTTCCTACTTAAATGCGCTCCATTTATCTTAGTGTTTCCTCTTTGTTCCCAGATCTGTTGGCTACGAGCCAGCCTCTCAACCTCACCGCTTTGATCGTCAGACCGGTCGTCGTCCTGCTGGGTTTGATGGGATCAATCCTTGTCCTCTACTTCAAGGTGCTGCATGTATCATATATGATGCGCTCAGTAAGGAAAGTTATTGCATTGAATCTAAACCATCTTCTTTTTTCAGGCCAGGAGAAGCCAGAAGTCTGGACCAGAGAGAAACCATCATGATGATGATGATGGTTCCAGAGCTGAAGGCTCCTTAGAGGAGGAGACTGCAGTCTGAAGGAACCAGTAGATCAGGATCTATCTATCTATCTATCTATCTATCTATCTATCTATCTATCTATCTATCTATCTATCTATCTATCTATCTATCATCTGTCTGTCTGTCTGTCTGTCTGTCTGTCTGTCTGTCTGTCTGTCTGTCTGTCTGTCTGTCTGTCTGTCTATCTATCTATAAACCCAGATTTTGTTTCTAGTTAAACTTTTTACAGATCATTACTTATATTATGTTTTGCAAAAACCGGCTATCATTACTAAACAACATTAGTTGATTTTAACTATTTAGCTAAAAGCTGAATTGCACTAACCGTGTTTAGTAGAGATAACTTGGTATGTTTAGTTTTATAACAAAGGGGAGGGGCCTAGTTACCTTGATTTTTTTTTAAAGTAGATTCAACTTATCTGTATTTACAGTGAAACTAGAAGGATTCAGTAGAGGATTCATTGATCGTCCTTCATTCATTGATGTTCTGATGGTCCAGGTCGTTTTAATGCTTCTATATAACAGACATGGTTGTGATGAACTGGTTTTATTGTTGGGCCATGTTGAGGAACCTTCATGGTCTAGAACTGGGTCATGATGTTCTAAAGGTGTCTGTAACCCTGATTTCCTGGAGGAGTTCTTTCATTCAAACAGGATCCAGAGTCCTGCAGTCATTTATCTGATGAGAAACCATTTTTTACTTGTATTTCTGCTCATTTTTACAATGTGTTTTATATAAAACTTTAAATTCCATGCTTTGTCCTGCTCTAACATGTTTATCCTCTGTCACAACCAGTCTCTGCAACCAAATCCTTCAGTTTTTCTTAGATAACGTTGCTTAGATCCGATCTCCTGTTCCTTCAGCTTAATGGGATGTTGTTACACTTTGAAGCAACAGGTTTGCAAACCTTCCTGTGACAACTAGATGGTTCTGCTTATCAGATAAGTCGTTGCTTTTTCCCTGCATACTGATGGCAGCAAAAGATATGATGATCTGTTGCCCATCAGTTGGAGATCTGGTCCAGCTGTGTGCTGAGGGACGTTTTATTTGATTCAGTTTGATATCAAACGATTTTTTCCTTTATTTCCAACAGGAATGTCTCCAATGTCCCGATCACAATTACTGCCTCTGTCATTTTCTCCCAGGCAGATTTCCTGTGTCTTTTGGTTCCCCTGAGCTGATAGAACCAAACAGAAATGTTCAGGACCAATCGAACTGATTTAATTTGTTCAAAGAAGTTAAGGGGTTCCACAGATGTGAATAACAGTAAATGAAATGATTCTTTACCATATTTTTATTTCTGCAGCAGAAATATAACATCTCCATGCTGTGGGGGAATGAAGCAGAGAAACCGTATCATTTATCATTATCACTTCTATGCAGATGACTGTCTTATTTATCTTTCTTTTAAACCCACTGACTCCCTTTGACCTCTCCTTGTCTACATGACATTAATGACTGTAAATCTTCTCCATCTGAACAACTAAAACAGAGAGAATGCTGTGACCCCGTCACCTGACCTCCACTCTGTTTCTACTAATGTTACTTCCATCGTTTCCAACCTAGGAGTAAAAAATGACCCAGTCCTGAAGATGGATGATTGGGTCAGTGTATAAAGTCCTGCTTTTATCATCTTTGAATATCCTATTTAGAGGCTGTTCTCAGTGTTCATCTTCTAGAAATGGTGATTTATGCATTAATTATTATTAGCAACGCTGCTCTTCATTCAGCAGAGACGTTCCTGACTGGAACTGACAGAAGATATCACATTATTTATCCTCAAATCTCTCCACTGGCTTCACATTTAGTTCAGGATCAACTTTAAATTCTACCAGTTACATTCAAATATTTGACTAGTCTGGCTCCTCCTCCCTGTCTGGTTTAGCTGCTCCATCCCTACCATCTTTCTAACTCTCATAAATCAGCAGATCAGCTGATTTTCTCTGTCTCTAAGGCACGTTGCAAGTCCCAAGGAGAGAGGGCTTTTTCTATCTGTGCCCCAAAACTGATGAACCCCCCCCCCCCCCACACACACACACAGATTAGGCCAGTGACATTTTTAAATCATGTGTAAAAACACAGTATTTCTGCCCAGCTTTTCACTCATAAACTTGGCTTCCGTATTTAGTCTCATTTTGCCATCTTTCTGTCCATCTCTGATGTTCAGTTTTTAAAATGTTTGCTACTATCAGTTCTTACCGCCTGGTTTGTTTGTCCTTATTTTTAAGGTTTGTTATAGTTTGTGTGCTTATTTTTGCCTGTTTTATTCATGTACATCACTTTGCTCGGTTGTAATGCTGTATTAAAAGCTCTTTACAAATAAAGTGGTATGTTATCTGGTAAAACAATCCTGTCCTGGTTTTTAGTTGAGTTTGATGCTTTAAATTGTCTTTATCTATATTAATAAATACATTTTCTTTCTAATGACATTTATTCTAAAGTTTATTCATAGTAAATTAATTGGTTCCATTATTTATAAAATCATTGCTAGAATATTTTATTCTCACACCACAACTGTAGTATTTCTACCATTAAAACCATATATTTATACTCTGTATGAAAACATATTCTTCTTTCCCAGAGACATTAAATCACACCAAACTTTCCTGTTAAAGGTCAGTTATGTCTAAATAAGTTATCTCTGTCAGAATAATGAGTAAAACAGGATTTTGTGGCGGCCGTTCCAGAACTCTGTTCTCATACTTTGTGATGAACTTGGCTGGATGCTGATGGTCGTCGTCCATCTGGAAAACGACCATCAGACCACAGAAATGCGTCTAAAACCCTGAATCAGTCTGCAGTCTGGGCTTCTTCTTCCGGCCTCTTCCTCCCTGAGTGGCCCTCCAGCCCTTTTATTAGAGGCGGCTATCAGGAACTTGGGCCCTAGAATGAACCAGACTGATGAAGGTCCACAGGTCTCTTCCCAATGACGTCACACAAGGAAGCAGAGTTTTTCTGAGGAGCTCCTCCATCATCTACCTCACATCAGAGGCTTAAAGAGCCATGACCTCATTATATGACCAAATTGTTTAATGAAAGAAACTTACTTTTATTATTGGGTCATATTTCTGACATTTAAATCTATTTATGATGAGTGAACTATAGAGGATTGAAAATCAGCCGCTCCTTAATTTGACTAAAATTAGATTTAAGAACGGATATTTGGTCTTCAAACAGAAAATAAAAAAATAACATTTGAAATTAACAACTTAATCATATTTTCATAAAGGTTGTTTCTTAAAATCACTTCAGTTTTTGTTGGTTTTAAAAATGAAGTCCTGCTATGGAAGGCTTCATTGAATAAGTGTACCTTAAATAAAGATCATGCCTTACTGGATTTTTTCATGCAGTTTTTCGTTTAATGTAATAAGATTGTGTATATGTTCTTTTAGGTTCTGTCACTCTGCTGTACATTTATGCTGCTCCAGATTATCTCTGATACAAACTGATTTTTAAATGGTCTTTTTTTATAACTTCTTTGCTCTTATCCACTTAAACTTGTACATGATAATTTATTGAAATAAGTGTAGCATTGTTAAATTGTTTGCTAATAAAAAAACGATTTGAAAACGGATTTCCCCTACCAAGATGGCGGACATGTTAACGTGAAGCTGCTGCCTTCTCTGGGCAGGACTTCCGGGTGTTCCGCTCCCTGATTGGCGGCTCCATCCTCTAGTTCCCAGTGCGCAGACTCAGCTTCTCTCCGGTACAATGGCGGCAGTCGGAGCGTCGTCCTTCGTGTTTTCTCGGGTTTTTGTCCACGGAGCAGCAGCGGGAGAGTTAATAAAGCTGGAAGCTAGAAACAGCAGCAGCTGGTGAACTCTGGAAAGAAGAGAAACGGTTTGAAGCTCAGCTGGAACTGCTCAGTAACTGTTAAAGGAAAGTTTGGAGAGAGAAAAGCTAGCAGAGATGTGGAGACAGCAGGTCAAACAGCGACTGGATGCAGCAGAGGAGCAGGATGCTGCTTTCAGCCACGAACAT
>JAPXFQ010002094.1:0-122074 GCA_028564705.1 Apricaphanius iberus
GTTTCCATTACCATCTTAGGACCGTGGCATTGGGCATGGACAATTCAATTTAATTCAATTCAATTCAGTTTATTTATATAGCGCCATTTCACAACAGATGTCATCTCAAGGCACTTTACAAAAAGAGTTATTACAAAACAATGTTTAGTGTAGAAATTACAGAACCACAGAAGATTGCGTCGTGGAATTCTCAGCAATCCCTCATACTGAGCAAGCATGCAGCGACAGTGGGAAGGAAAAACTCCCTTTTAACAGGAACTCCGGCAGAACCAGGCTCAGCACAAGCGGTTATCTGCCGCGACCGTCTGTGGCTTGGAGAATACATAACAGAGACACAGAAAGAGCAATAGAACTGATGCACAAGTTTGTTGCAGGACGTGGAGAATTTTCCGTCACTGCAATGCCATCTTAGTCAGGGTCGTCAAGCAGGGCTAATCCGGAGCACCTACTATAATAGAAAACAGGTTAGTGCTTGAATTGACAGCACATCATGCAGTTGGGGAGAAGTAGGAGAGAAAGTAGGAACAGACCCTAATAATGTCCTCCAACAGCCTAGCCTAAAGCAGCATAGCTACTAACATTAACCTGTCTCCTAGCTACTAGGAGACCTGGCTACCAACACTCTGTCTGAGTCCTCCTGACCCGTGGACGGTGTAGGGCCGGTAACGGCCCCCGTCATGCCGGGGTCTTCTCGGAGTCGGGTTGTTTGAGAATGCAGCCCAAAGTGGGTGGTAAACTCCATCTAAGGCTAAATACCGGCACGAGACCGATAGTCGACAACTATCTTAAGGAAAAATAGACAGAACTGAGAGGACAGAGTTGAAGAGGGCGAGAAACGTTTAAGAGATAAACGGGTGGGGTCCGCACAGTCTGCCCGGGGGATTCAACCCGGCAGGTAATGGGCGGCCGCACTGTGCGGGAGGATCCCCTTGAGGGACCTCTCTCCGGCGCTGGCTGGCCCCTGTGGGGCACATTTCTTCCGCGGCGGTAAGCCGCGACCGGCTCCGGATCTTTACCTGGCTTACATTAATCTATCTCTACCTAGCTACTCTACCTCTTCCTATCTCTTCCTAACTTTTGACACTCTGCCTGACTACTAACATTAACCTGTCTCTTCCTATCTACCTGTCTGACCTGACTCTAACTACCTATAAACATATCTCTAACTGTAAGCTTTGTCAAAGAGGAAAGTTTTTAGCCTAGTTTTAAAGATAGACAAATTGTCTGCTTCACGAACCAACCCTGGGAGCCGGTTCCATAGGAGGGGAGCCTGATAGCTGAAAGATCTGCCACCCATTCTACTTTTAGAAATCCTAGGAACTACCAGTAAACCTGCAGTCTGAGAGCGAAGGTCTCTGTTAGGAACATATGGAACAATCAGGTCTCTTATGTATGATGGAGCTAGATTATTAAGGGCTTTATATGTCAGAAGGAGGATCTTGAATTCTATTCTAGATTTTACTGGGAGCCAGTGAAGAGAAGCTAAAACAGGGGAAATGTGATCTCTTCTTTTAATATTCATCAGAATCCTAGCAGCAGCATTTTGAACTAACTGAAGACTTTTAATTGTATTCTGTGGACTACCTGATAATAGACAGTTACAGTAATCCAGCCTTGAAGTAACAAAGGCATGGACTAGTTTTTCAGCATCATTCCTGGACAGGATGGTTCTAATTTTTGCAATATTCCTAAGGTGAAAAAAGGAAATCCTACAGACTTCTTTAATGTAAGTTCTAAATGACATATCTTGGTCAAAAATGACACCGAGGTTTTTTGCTTTATTACTGGAGGCTAATTTAATGCCGTCCAGGTGAAGGGGCTGACTAAGTAGTTTCTTTTTCAGAGCTTCTGGTCCAAAGACGACAACTTCTGTTTTATCAGAATTTAGAAGCAAGAAGTTTAGAGTCATCCAAGTTTTTATGTCTTCCAGACATGCCTGTAGTCTACCTAACTGATTGGATTCATCAGGATTTATGGATAGATATAGCTGTGTATCATCTGCGTAACTATGGAATTTTATCCCATGCTGCCTAATTATTTTACCAATAGGAAGCATATATATAGTAAAGAGAATCGGCCCAAGCACTGAACCCTGTGGTACTCCGCAAGTAACTATTGAGGTTGAGGAAGATCTATTGTTTACCTGAACAAACTGAAATCTGTTAGACAAATAAGATTTAAACCAACCTAGTGCTGTTCCTATTATACCGACACTTTGAAGCCTTTCTATGAGAATATTGTGGTCAACAGTGTCAAAGGCAGCACTGAGATCTAACAGGACCAGAATGGTCACCAGTCCATTGTCTGAGGCTATGAGAATATCATTAGTAACCTTCACCAGAGCTGTTTCAGTGCTGTGATGAGCTCTAAAGCCTGACTGAAACTTCTCAAACAGCTCATTATTGTTTAAATGCTCACATATCTGGTGTGCAACTATTTTCTCAAGAATTTTAGATAAGAAGGGAAGATTAGATATCGGTCTATAGTTAATTAAGTCGTTTTGATCAAGAGAGGGTTTCTTAAGTAGAGGTTTAATTACAGCAATCTTAAACTCCTGTGGTACATATCCATTGACTAAGGATAGATTCATTATATTTAAAATTGGAGCAGCGATCAGAGGGAAAACTTCTTTTAAGAGTTTAGTTGGGATTGGGTCTAAAACGCAAGTTGAAGGTTTAGATGAAGCTAATAATTTTAGTACATCACAAAGTTCGGCTGCATTAAAGCAGTTTAAGCATATATTAGGTTCCACCATTTTTGAGGCTGCCTCATTAACTAAGGAGGAAGCAAGCATATTGGGAAGGTTCCCAATTATCTTATTCTTTATGGAGTCTATTTTATTTATAAAGAATTGCATGAAGTCGTCACTGCTTAGAGCTTGGGGAATGGTTGGCTCGATAGAGCTATGATCCTGTGTGAGTTTGGCAACTGTATTAAAAAGAAACCTAGGATTATTTTTATTCTCCTCGATTAAAGATGAATAATATGCTGTTCTAGCTGTGTGAAGGCTCTTTTTATATAGCAATAAACTATTTTTCCATATTAAAAAGGAATCATGTAAATGCGTGGAGCGCCATTTTCTCTCTAGTTTTCTAACATTCTGCTTTAGGGTACGTAGCTCTAAATTAAACCAGGGAGTTAATCTTCTATGGCTAGCCACCTTCCTTTTCAAGGGGGCAACTTTGTCTATTGCCCGACGCAGGGAGGAATTAACGCTATGAACTAAAATGTCAAGTTGTGAGGGGTCACGAGTTAAATCACTGTTTTCTGTTCTGCATTTATAAACTGAGGAAATTAAAGTTGGAAGAGCTTCTTTAAAATTTGCTACAGCGTTGTCTGATAACGTTCTGGTATAATGAAGTTTTCTTTCAGGTTTGATATGATCCATTAGAGTAAGTTTAAAAGTGATAAGGAAATGATCAGACAGGATAGGGTTATGTGGAAAGACTGTTATTTCTTCACAGTCAATGCCATAAGTCAGCACAAGATCTAAAGTGTGGTGACAAGAATGTGTTGGTCCCTGCACATTTTGAGTAAAGCCTATTGAGTCTAGGATAGTGTGAAAAGCTGTATTTAGACTATCACTTTCATTATCAACATGAATATTGAAGTCTCCGACTATAATGACTTTATCAGTGTTTAAAACTAAGTCAGATAGAAAATCTGAAATCTGATCTAAAAATTGAGAATAAGGTCCTGGTGGACGATATAAGACCACAAACAAAAGTGGCTTTACTGCTTTGTTATGTGTATGAGGAAAGCTAAAAACTAGATGCTCAAAGGAACTGTAACTATTATTTTTTTGGAGATTAATTAGTAAATCGGAATGAAAGATAGTTGCTACTCCACCTCCTCGACCAGTACTTCGAGGGACACTAAAGTTTAAGTAGCTAGGGGGAGTTGACTCATTTATTGTGACATGGTCCTCTTCCTGCAACCATGTCTCTGCAAGACAAAACAAATCAATATTATTTTCACAAATTAAGTCATTTACTAAGAGTGTTTTTGAGGGGAGAGATCTTATGTTTAGTAAACCACATTTAATTGATTTGTTTTTATGTTCAGTCCGAGTTTTATTTATCTTTATGAGATTTTTATACTTTGCTCTAGTAGCATTAACTTTTAATTCATTAGTTTTGGGTAGTGGACGGGAAACTATCTCTATAGGGTAGTGGGTGGGTGGCAGTCCCTGTTCCTTGACCTGGACTCTGGGTTCCCTGAGCTGGACTCTGGGTTGTCACGGCTTTGGGGAACTAGAGATAACCCTATCAATGTTCCTGGAAAGAAGCGAAGCTCCGTCCTCGGTGGGATGGATGCCGTCTCTACGTAACAGTCCAGGTTTTCCCCAGAAGGCCCCCCAGTTATCAATGTAGCCCACATCGTTTTCTGGACACCACCTTGACAACCAAAGGTGGAACGAAAGCATACGGCTGTACATGTCATCGCTAGTACGATCAGGCAGGGGACCAGAAAAAATTACAGAGTCAGACATCTTTTTGGCAGCCCTACACACCGAAGCTACGCTAATTTTAGTGACCTCCGACTGCCGTCGCCGGGTGTCGTTGCCACCAGCATGGATAACGATCCTGCTATACCGCCGTTTGTCCTTGGCCAAAAGCTTCAGATGGGACCTAATGTCCGCAGCCCTGGCCCCTGGAAGGCATTTGACGGTGGTCTTTCGTGTCTCTGGAGCCACATTCCTAACTATGGAGCTGCCAATTACAAGAATCGGCCTCTCCTGCTCGGCGGGTGCGTCGCTGAGCGGGGCGAACCTATTGTTCAGAGAAAGGGGCTGGAGGTTGGCCGCGGACTGGGGTCTGGCGCTAATCTTCCTACGAACAGTCACCCAGCTCGCCTGAGGTCCCGGCTGCACGGGAGCTGTTGAAGGACGGCTAGGTCCTGTCCTAGTTGACTCCGCGCTAGCTACTGCTGGGCCTGGCTGTTCTACAGCGCGGAGCCGGGCCTCTAGCTCAGAAACCCTCGCCTCCAAAGCTACAAAAATGCTGCACTTATTACACCTACCAACTTCACTAAATGAGGCGGAGGAGTAACTAAACATCTGACAGAGAGAGCAGGAAAGAGGAGGAGGTGTAGAGAGAGATGGAGGGACAAGAGAGAAAGCTGCCGAAGCCATGCTAGCCGTAAAGCTAAGCTAACCAAGCGGTACCTTACCTTACCTAAAAACAAAGTAATTAACCCAGTAAAACGCTTAAAGAGTCCTAAACCGTGAAGAAACTTAACGTTTTAATGTGTTTGTGTGTTAAGCAACTCAGAAAAAACTTATTGACAGAGAAAGTTAGATCAGTTCAAGAGAGAGAGAAACACCGACTTGCTACAAACGAGTTAGTCACAAAACAGGAAATGACGCGATACGTCTTACCAACGCGATACGTCTCCACGCTCCAAAAAAGACATTGGTTGGTTTAGCAAAAGCTCCCGCAAAAAATCTGTCAGGAAGTCATCAGTTCCAACAATGATCCCCTCACAAGTTAAGACTGATTCACCCACCTAGCATGGCCGTCATTAACCCATTCATGCCTCCAGCTCCTGATCTTTGTTTTTCACATCAATACTGATCAGCTTACAGCTCAGCTCTCAGCGAGGACGGTCACTTTTTTCACTCCCTCCTCCTCCTGTGTCTTATCCCACAACTCTCTGTCTCATGTGCCTCTATCTGGAGTATCTTTTGGCAATTTTCTCCGAAAACAAACTGCATAAGAAGATGGAAATGGTCAGCTGGTCTCTGAATGCTATTGTTAAAATCTACTCAACTCTACGAAGCGCTGGTAAGGGTCAACCGGGGTGTCATATCTATTCGCAATCATGGTGATCGGGTTTCTGCTGATTGGAATGGGCAGTTACTGGAACTACCGAAAAATGGAGCCACAAAGATCTGAAACACGGTCGAGATTGGTCACTGTCCTGGAAGCGATTGGACGCCTGAAGGAACAGCTGGATGCATTGATTTGTACTGATGGGACTCAGAACCAAATGCAGCGGGACCTGGGACGCAGAACAGACGCTGTAAGAGGCGATCTGGCCGGCGCTCTGGGACTCATCTGCAATTTGTCATCGGACTTGGAGAAACTGGAAATTCATTGGATTTGGAACTATTAATATGGGAATTAATTTGGATTTGGAACTTTAATTTGAACTACAATTTGGCTGAATTAGATAATAAAAAGAAACCACTGACAGACTGAAGGGGCAGAGAGGAATATTTGCTCTCTCCCTGCTATCCAAATAATTACTGTTTTGGCTCCCATGAAGACCTTCAACCTGGTCTTAATCAAATGTCCCTGAGAAGAATGTCAACAGAGTCTCCTCTCCCCCGTACACCTGCATCTACTGACGCACACACTGACATGGTTACACACACTCACATTCACACACACCGTCTCGCTGTATCCTAAAGTCTCTCTCCTTCAACTGGAAGCTGGATAACAGCGCGCCTCGATGGCAGCGCGTTAACCTGTGGACTGGAGCTCATACCTGCCCATCCTTCCTGATGCGTCATTGTTAATGTCTGAATATGTGCTTAAATGTCTGTTGGTGTGGTTTTTTCTATTACCTACGTTGTGAGTGCTGTACGGACCCTCAACACAGTTGAGCGTTTTTTCTCCTCACCGTGGAACCCTCCCCTCCCCAGATGTGTATCTCTCTATGTTTCATAAACGGGAGCGCGGCTCGGTGGCTGCATGCCCAACAGTGACCTGGATCTGTTTGTTGTTGTTGTTGTTTGTAATGATCTTGGACAGGTTGTACTGTATCTGCAAATTCCTTGTATGTGTCATACTTGGCCATTAAAGCTGATTCTGATTCTGATCTAACCAGCAATCCCCCAGTTTGCAGAGACTCCAGCTCCACAGCCTTCCAGCCCGATCCAGCAGACTCTTCTTCCCCCTGTCTGATCTGTCAGTCCCACTCCAACCGTTGTCATCTACAGCCCGATATTTAAACTTTCCTTTCTTAAGCTTCCCCCAGCAATGTGGCTTCAAATGAACACCACCAGGCCATCAGTGGCTACCACTACTAGAAATGACAGAGTGACATCCCTTTATTGGACCAATCAGTCCACAGGTGGGTTTTTTTCGGTTGCCGGGTCTGCTTGGGACTGAGGCAAAGATAGTCTGAAAAAAGGGGTTGGGTCAGCCCAGACAAAGGTAATGGAAAGGCGCCAAATAAGGGCAGTCTCTTCCCATTCCAGACTGAATTGACCCAAGTGGAAAAGGAACATTTCGCCATCCACCTGTCCTTTTTAAAAATGCACCACAAGGAAGGGTTGCCTTGAGGGTTGAGGGGCACTTTGAAGGATAGGGCTGGGCTGCTGGCACTAACTCACTACAGGGACATGGCCATGACTTGGCCGCTCTTAAGCATAGTTTATACTTCTCCGCCTATCTCCACACTGATTGACGCAGCGCCATTATCCATCGACACAAGGGCTGGATGGCGTACAGCCCAATTTACTAACTATCCATCAACAGAGAGCTTATGCATGTGAATACTCAGCTCAAAAACAGCCATAGTTCATTTCACCAGAACTGGGCTCTTCAGTCAATGTAATCAGTTGTCAATACAGCATTTGAGTACAAGATACAAGCTGCACTTCTAGTAAAAAGCCTTCCAGTGCTATCAAAACTTACTGTCGTCCATTGCTAGTTGAGAGGAAATGAGGTCACAGGCTGAAGAAAATATACTCTAGCTAACCAGGAATGACACTGCATTGGTAGGGAGACCTGCTGTAAACAGTCAGCACCCCCTGCTGTCCTGGTGGGAAATTGCTTTGCAACACTGAAAACCGTCACAAAACCAATCAATACATCTGGGTGCAAACTTGCTGACTTTGAAGTATAAACTTTGCTTTATACCCCATAGCAGGAGTGCAGCTGACATCACACGTACCAGCCAACGTCGCACATCACGGCTTAAGCCTAGTTTATACTTCTCCTCCACACTGATTGCCATTATCCATTGACGCAAGGACGGACGTAGTAGAGCCCAATTTCCTAACCATCTCCGTCAAAGGCGAGCGTATTCCTGTGATTGGTCAGCTCAAAAGCAGCCAGGGATTATTTCACCAGAAGTCGCTCTATAGTCAATGCAGCGTTTGGGTACTACATGCTTTTACTGAAAGGAAAATGTATTCTTGGTATTCTGTGGCATTCTGAGCTGCACTTCCAGAAAGACCATTACAGCTTAATCACAACTTACTTTCTGTCGTCCATTGCTCCTTGAGGGGGAAAGAGTTCGCAAGCTGAAGAAAATAAATTTGAGCAGATAATTTATACTTTAAATAAGATGCACTATAAAGCCCAAAAATAATCCACATTTATACAGTTAATCAACAAAATACAGCAACAACAAAAAAAACTGTTGATCTGGGGGATCAGTTGCTTTTACAAGACACACACACGGGTCCATAACAAAAATAGGAGAAAGAAGAAAGAAACAGTGTAACAAAATTACATAAAGGCTAAAATAACAAAACATAAACCTAGTGTTATGATTATTTGCAAACACGCCAGGGATATCAGTGGTACCTTTCACATATTTGCCCTTCAAGTATAAGTGGCATTAGAAAGCCATTAGAAGTCAGGATTAAAGTTGGGAAGGGGAGACGGCAAACATAAGTGAAACTGAACTTTATTTTGTTAGATTGCTGTGTGGGGCAGAAAAACAATTCACACCATCCAACAGTAAAACACTGTGTCACAGCTAATGGGGAGACGGATGAAGCTTAAAACAGGGTAATTCTGGCGGAAAACTATTAAAGGTTGCAAAAGACATTTGACAGGGCTCCTTGTTCCAGATAGACGTTGATCCTATACATATAGTGAGAGTTGTATTGGAATGGGTTAGATTAAAGCATATTCATGTATTACGTTAAAACCTGGCTCCAAATCTGAATATAAAAGGTAAGATCTGAACAAATGCCGTTTAGATGCTCTTCATCTATCCGAATGACGAAAAAGGCAATTCTCTGCCTAAACAAAACTAGTATGGAAGAACATCCTGAATACTTAAAGCGGTAACTGCAACAAAAGATGGTTCGACAAAGTAATGTGATTACATGTTATAACGTTAATTTAATTTTTCTTTGACTAAGACCAAACAATATGGCTGGTTAAACCTGACAGTTGGGCTAGTGAAATGACAACTTACTGCAGGAACTGCTTGTTTGTATTTTTATTATTAGGTACTTTGACCAGAAACGTACTTAATTTATTGTTGTTTAATGGGGAATTACAAGAATACTCCCCAGTGTATGGGTCAGATTTTTTTATTTTTTTTTACCCACAAATATTTTTTTCAAGCGTCAGTGATTCTGATCATTTTTATCTTGAGGTCATCCCTGTGTTAGTGGTTGCACAGGTTATATTTTTGAGTAAGGTCCTACATATCCTAAAACATTCTTTAAACTTAACAAAACTGAGTTTTTGAATAAAATATAGTAAAAATAAGATATTTCACAAATAAATGAAAATAGTCCTTGGGAGTAAATTCCAGGATAGTAGTGAGACTTGCCAAAGTGATTAATTGTGAAGAATCAAACAACACTTTGTGTTTTGCATGTACTATTTTTAACCAGATCAACAGTATGATCCATTTATTAATGAAAACTCAGACAAAATAAACAGTAAAATTGTACAGGTAAAACAATTAGATGTATGTCATCATACAAAAAAAAATAATAATAATCAAGCATGACGATGCATGAAAAACAAACTTTGTCCATCAAGATTAATATCAGTCACATAAAACATAGATGTTTTTTTAAAATGTCCTTTTAAGAGAAGTAGATGAAGTAGACTTCCTGATCCAAGGACCGGTGATCAGTCTCCTTCGCAGTCGGAGGAGTCCAAAGAGAGGAAGACGTCTGCTTTGCACTTCAGAGATCCCTTGATTTCCCGGAAGAGTTCACAGCTCTGCAGGTTTGGGGTAATGTCTTTAATACAAAGAGGCTGTTTGAAAAGAAGGGAAAAAGATGATTAGATCACTTGAGAATCAGAATTTAGAGATCTGAAACCATGGGTATTTCTTGCACATGGTTAAAGATGAGTTTCAAACTGGTTTGACACTGTAGCAACTAATCTCTGACAACATTCATGCGGGCATAGCAATTTCCTGTCCATATTTTTTAAAAGAAAATGTTGCAAAATTATTTTAAAGAATTTTTTAGTTAGTAAACTAAATAAAAATGGCTACTTTTTTTCCAAAAATAAATAAATAAAATCCTTCAAAAAGGAATAAAAATAAATAAAAATGGCTACTCTATTGGTCCTATATTTAGTCAAAAGTGTCGACCATATCAAGGTTATTAAAGTTTCTGCGTGGAATAGCCTATTTGGTGCTGAATGTAGTCATTGTTTAATAAACATACATAAAAACAGAAAACAAGTTGCGGCCAAGTTTCTTAAATCTTTTGTTTAATCGGGTTGCCTACTATTGAACGAACTAAAAAAAAGAAAAAGAAAAATAATGGCATCGAAAAGCTGATTAAATGAATTCCCACTGACCATCGTCTTTAAAACGGAGTTATGAGAGAGCAACTGAGATAAGACGCTGCTGGTTACAGACTCTCCGCTCTCTGACGGGGATTCTTCCCTCTTCACGTATGATGATGACCTACGGATCCCGGACAGCAAGCCAGACGCTCTGCCCACTGAGTAGTAGTTCGGCCCAGCCACCTGCTTGTACCAAGCCTCCGACGGGCTACAGGCGACGAGAAGACAAATCGCTACGATATGAAACACAAGTTTGGAAGTCATCTCCATGTCGAGAGCAGAAGTCTAATCCGCTCCTTATTTTACTTCAGTTGCTGGTTCTTTTTGAGACCACTCACTGTCCAGGATCGTTTTATACGATCCCGATCAGAGAGAGAGAGAGAGAGAGAGAGAGAGAGAGAGAGAGAGAGAGAGAGAGAGAGAGAGAGAGAGAGAGAGAGAGAGAGAGAGAGAGAGAGAGAGAGAGAGAGAGAGAGAGAGAGAGAGAGAGAGAGAGAGAGAGAGAGAGAGAACTTATGCCTATATTCTGATTTTCGTAAGGATAAAAACGAAGGGTGGAAAATGTTATTTGTTTTCTATTCTTAGGTTGCTAAATAGATTCACTATAACTGATATGTTTAAACGTTTGTTTCTGTTAACTAACGCTGATACCACAATTAATGAAGAAGTCCAGACAAATGTATTTATTGTGCAGTTACAGAACAGGTTACTGTAGAATAAATACTGGCAATACTGCATACTGCACATTGCATGGACACGCTTTTCAACATGCAGGCGTTTTTGTTTAGACTATATGTTCTTTTATCTAAATCTTGTCTCTGTTTTCACTTGACAAAAGTTAAAGATCTATCTATGTATCTATGTATCTATCTATCTATCTATCTATCTATCTATCTATCTATCTATCTATCTATCTATCTATCTATCTATCTAGTTTTTGACTTAACACCATGGTGTGGAAAGAGGATGGAGAAGGTTCCTGTACGTATCTTAAAACAAAACTTTGTCTTTTACATAATCATATTTTTGCCATTTGGGTAAATCCTGATGTGTTAAGCATTAAAAACAATGTGTATTATCATTAAAAAGCTGTAGGGAATAACCCAGAATGTTTTAATATTCACATGAATCCCTATTATTCTTAAATTATTGCAGAGTGAATTAGGACACTATAGTCTTTTGAAACAACGCTAGATGGGTTTTTTCTTGACTCTCCAAATGATCTAATAACCTTCTAAACCACATGCAGAACTGTACTCCTCAGAAATGACCATAAAGTCCATTAAGAACAGATGTATAACGTTATATAGCCCATCATCAGCAGTAATAATAACACTGTGTTGGCTCGCTGTGTGATTGTGTTGCACAAAATTATATTATCACAGTGCCTACCCTGCACAAACTGCTTAACCACTACAAAGAAACATCAGGTTGCAGTGCATCAAGCGCGGATCCCTAGATGAAGGTTTTTAGAGCTGAAGCAGGCTTTGTGAAATGACCTGATTTTTAACGCCTGAGAATTGCAGCTTTGACCTAAGACCCTGTTTTTTTCACGACAGGAAGTTGCACATTGTGGTGAAGGATTTAAAAGCACGCAAAAGAAAAAGAGATTGCCTGTTGTTCACTGTTTCAGACACTATAACGCTTGGTAAAGTTAAAAGACTAAAGATTTTACTTAGCTTAAATGTGTTATCTGGAAGTAGACAATTAATATGAATCCTGTTGCTTTTATTTGTAGGAGGTAAATACAAGTAACTTTTCAAATGTTTTTCAGAGAGTTAAAGTGTATTGTGACAGGTATATTTTTTTTCTTTTTCAGATGTTTTCTCTAACAGGTGCTTTGTGGAGCAATGCAAGTGTGCTGTTTGAGGCTCATCAGTTGTCTTCTTTTTTTTCTATAATAATATCCAAAAACAAAAAAATACATTAATTCAAATAGGTTCATGTGAGGACTTCAAAAGTAATTTTAAGTCACCTTAAAGGTGACTTAAAATTGAAGGATTTGAGTACACTGGAGACAAAGAGCACAACTGTTCTATGAAAATCCACAAACTGGAGCCCCATGATGCTGGAATATCTTTTTTCAGATATAATGGCAACACAGGATGCCCCGCTTAATGTGTATTACTGAAAGTTGTTGGTAAGCTATTTCTTGTTTGATTTTAAAATTATACTCTTTTTTTTTAAATCATATTATGAGGGCAAATGAAAGTAAAATCCAATTTAGTTTGGGTGGCTTCTGACTATTGAAATGAAAGGGAGCACCATGGAAACGTTTTAAAGAAAACTCTCATAGATCTCACCATTGTAGTGCAAAAGGTTGCCGGAGAAGCTATAAAAGGAGATTCAGGCTACGTCCACACTAAGCTGATAAGGTTATACGGGGAGTTAGACGCCTAATGTCATCCACTCAACACGAACATTTACGCCCCGTTTAAGGTCCGTTTAAGTTCCCATGATTGCGCAATCCCATACCGACCTGTGCAAATACTGGGCATGCGCGAAAAGACGCAAGAAACACGCGTATAATCTACGTGACACCAGCGCCTACATAATATATATACAAGAAGCTCTACAGCACAGTACATATCTGCTTGTCCCGTTATCCCAAGAGAACAATAGCTGCTCAGAAGAAGAGAGAGTTTTTGGTGTGGACAGACGACGAGATCGATTTATACTCTTCGCTGTTGTCTTTGTCTGTAGTGTCGTATTGTTATTGACGCAGCATTCATTGACGCCACTTCCTTTCATTATCCGGGGAAGCTGTCCACACTAGGTCGTTTAGCCGTTGAATTAAGCTTTACACGGCTCTCTTAGCCGGCTAATAGTTATGGGGCCACGGACCTTAAACGACGCCGGGTTAGTGTGGACGATAGGGGGGTGTAGACTAAATAATTATACGTTTAAGGCATTATCCGGCTTAGTATGGACGTGGCCTCAGTGAGTCTCACCTGCATCAATGGCTGAGACGGTGTTGATGTTTCAGCTGTTTACAGTTGGTTTAAAGATGGAGAAGCCATAAATGAAGGGCCAGTACTATATTTACCTAATGTGTCCTCCAACCATTTGGGAAACTAAACTTGCCCTCTAAAAATTCAACAAGGAACAACTTCGGGAGCCGCTCGTGTCGATGTTGAATGTGAATACCAGCCTCAATAGAAAGACTTTGATATCACCAGAATCATCCATCATTTGCTGCCTCTGAGTCATGCTTACATTATGCTTTTATGCTGCAGACAGCAGTATGAAACTTTTGATTACCTGATTGAAAAAGAACCTTGTGTCAATTTTTTTAGGTGCTTTTTTTTCCAGGTATAAGGATTTAACAAGGGGATGATTAAGACCAATCTACAAGTGTTTCTTGTACCAGCAGTCTGTGGTTCTTTTGTACTGTTTTGCACTTTGTTTCCCAATAAATCATACCGCCCAAAATTCTGCTTTTTATTTCTCAGATGAGCCCAAGAACACATCTGCGCTCGTCAGATCATCATCTGAGACAGGCGCTGATGGCAGCATTGTCCTGATTTGCTGCAGCGATGCACAACCCCCTGTTGAAAAGTACAGCTGGTTCGAAATAGTTGACGGTCAGATACTGAAAGTTGGACATCAGGCTGAGATGCTTCTTGTTCATGGTGGGCAGTATTTATGCAATGTCTCCAACAAATAAGGAACTCAGAACTCCACAGTTTTCACTTTTAGAGTAAACCGTTAGTATCTGACTTCACTTGGCCTATCTGTCTTCTGAATGTGTTGTTGGAAAATGCATTAGCACATAATGTGGGTGTTAAATTTTACGTTACATTTTAAGTACTCCAGACAAACTACTATTCTTTCACAGTGTATTAGACAACATTTATGGGCGACGTGCTTGCCATCATTACTGTTGCTGTGCTTCTAGTCGGGACATCTGTTATTGCTGTTTGTAAGTAAGCTTTCCGTTCACGTGTCACCAGTTTTAACCATCTTTATTAAAAGCAGACAAATCCTGTATTGTTGGTAACACTATTGTGTGTGCAGAGCGTGCAGAAAACGGCTGTTCACATGTTACTTCTCCTTATATGATATACTTAAAATTGTATTTCTGAGTAGTAAGCATTATACACAAGCTGGAAAACCATACATTTATTTTCTGAGCAAAAATTACAGACAACTATAAAGGCACTCTCCTCCACTTCACTAAAGCAGCTCATAATTACTTGTTCCTGGTCCCATCAATAATTTTGTCAAAATCTCATTTCAACTTCCATCTGTTTGTCTGACTGTTTCAGGAAATATAGTGGTACCAGGAACAAGTGATTGGATTTTAGGGTTGATCCAGATCACTGTCTTGGGTTGTGTGTGTGTGTGTGTGAAATATTCCATCCTTTCTTCTAAATTAAAAGCAATTAGGGTAAATTATATGTGTTACTCTATTTCAGGCTCACCAAAAACAGAACAAAGGCGCTGGAGACAGAACATCTGGAGGAAATATAGGTGATTCAGTTTGTTTCCTTGGTTCATACCACAATTAGCACTGTCAGACTTTTAAAGGTTATCTGTAACAAATCAAGTAAACATCTCAAACCTAGCTGTGCGTTATCACAGATAAAATGTAGAATATCACTTTGGTGCCTTGTTGAGGTTAAAAGTTTACTTCTAATATTTATTTTAAATTTTTTCATTTAATAATCCATCCATCCATCCATCCATCCATTTTCTTAACCACTTAATCCTTAATGGGTCACGGGGGGGCTGGTGCCTATCTCCAGCTGTCAACGGGCGAACACCTTGGACAGGTTGCCAGTCCATCACAGGGCCACACTCACACCTAAGGACAATTTGGAGAGATCAATTAACCTGACCTCATGTTTTTGGACTGTGGGAGGAAGCTGGAGTACCTGGAGGGAACCCACGCATGCACAGGGAGAACATGCAAACTCCATGCAGAAAGACCCTGGGATTTAATAATCCTCTAATATTTATTTGTCCCTGTATTAAAATAATTTAAGTGTGAAAACAGTCTCCAGTCACAAGCTATCAAAAACCATAAAGTTGGAGAACCAGAAGTAATCTATGCAACTATTGATTTCCAAAAGAGAAGAAATTCAAACGTGAGAGATTCCTACATTTGCAAAAACATTCTAATAAATTATGTGGCACAAATACAAGGAATAGCAAAATACTCTCTAACTTTCAGGAAGCAGCAGGGTTACCAAAATGAAACAGTTATTTATAGCATTGTTTGCAGGTAAAGTTGACCTCACATGTGTTTTATTTATAGTCTTTTGATTTCAATAGTTTCACAAAAAACATTTTTTGTGTGTCTTTCAGAAACTAACTTTTAAAGCACTCAAATAGGACATACTCTTTGTTTGATTGCTCACATAAGAGTTTGAGTAAGCTCAAAACCCTCTGTCTGTATGATTTTTCTGATTAGTAGATTGGCTACTTACAAATATAGTCAGTATGCAAGAAAGTACCGCTCTTCATAATGACGGAAAAATAAAACTGCAATCAGGCTGACTGAGAAGACGTTGAAACATAACAATTACCATCCTTCATCGATATATTTGCTTATTTATTGATATGTGACTGAAGAAAAAGTTGTTTTCAATGACTGTATCAGTGAGATACTTGTTGCTATCTCTTTTATATGAGTAATCTCTCACAGTGTGATTCATGTAAGACATTTTCTTTTAAGTTTCTCAAAACTGAACAAAAAGCACTCCTTAAAAAGTTTGGAGTGTTCCTACGCTGCTTCTTCCTATGTTATTTTCAGGCCAATTTGTCAAGAATTGTTTGTGTTTAAATTCAATCTGTCACAGATAGACAGTCAATGTCTATCTGAGCTGGAAAATGTTTCCATGCAGGGAGATCTCAGGGTGTTTTTAATCTGTCTCTCTAAAGCAGAAAACAGTCGAATCAGGGGCGACTGTGGCTCAGTGGTAGAGTAGTTGGCTTGCAATCGGCGGGTCGTAGGTTTGATTCCAGCTTCCTCCAGTCACATGTTGATGTGCCCCTGGGCAAGGCACTTAACCCCCAATTTCTACATTGTCCTACCGAGCCATGTTGGGTGTCGGTGTATGAATGCGAGTGTGAATGGGTGAATGTGGCTTCAATGTAAAGCGCTTTGAGTGGTCAGTAAGACTAGAAAAGCGCTATATAAGTTCAGTCCATTTACAGTCGCTAAATTGATTAATGAAATTATATTGATGTTATTTCTATGATAAAATAGGTATTTTTTCACTCCCCTTTTTTGTTTTCTCGTTGACTTTTAACCTCTTAATATTTTGTTGTGTATCTTTGATAAAATAAAAGGGAGTTGAGTTCTCACATGCAGAATTGGGAATAGCTCCTTTTAAAGTCAACAAACTGGGCTAGTGTTTCACTTTTTTTTTTACTTTGCCACATTTTCCTTTGGACACTTTGCAGAAGTTAAATTGTGAACATCTTTGTTGCCATCTGGGTCTGAGAGACGACATTTCTTTTAGATAACATCTGGAATAAAACATCTCAAGTGTGTGCACTCTCATTTAATGAAATCTACCTCACTTTTGTTAATCATGATAAACACAGTTGTTTAACGATGGTAAAATCATTATAATTGACTGAAGCTGAACTTATGGCAAGGCATATTTGATTAAATTTAAACACTGTAAGTATTTAGCATCACCAGTCCAGACAGTTTGATGCTTTGAGTTACAGTGGGGGAAAAAAATATTGAAAATGGGCTTGAAGTGGATGCCTCACTTTACCTCCTTTCTTACATTTCCTCTTCGGTGCGCTTAGCAGGTGACAACAGAAATCTCGTCATCAGAACTACGTCTGTTCAAACACTTGTCTGGGACTGTGGTTGGCCTCATAGGATATGAAACATATTCTGTAAATGACATCACCAGAAATTTAGAGGATGGTGGTATAAAAAAACCAAAAACATATTTTTTGGCTATAAAAAAAGAAACTAAGATTACTGAAAACATGTTTATGTATTTGGGTCAAAGCTTTCCCCAAAAATGATTATGTTGTGGAACAGTTACTTAAAGGGCCAATGTACAGTCAAAGATGCAAAGAAACACAAGATCAGATTATTTAAGCATCTGTTAACTTCAAGAGAAAAAACAGACATATGAGATATTATTTTAGCTACAAGCCATTTTTTCCATAGAGCCATTCATGCAGCAACAGAGTGGCTCATCAAATGCGTCACCTGGAGGCTGAAGCAGACTGACTCCCAGGACGGTGATGAATGTGTGATGTACAGCAAAGTTTGCAGGTAAAGTTCAACAACAACAGCTTGCATTAATAACCGTTAGCTTAAGGCGGCCTTGGTGCAAATGTGTCTTTTTTTTCTTTTTCAGAGCATCGCCGCTAAAAACCGAACTTTAAAGACATCAAGCAATGTCATTTTGAGTTATAGGTGTACACAAAGTGCTTGACGGCATTTTTTGATACATATGAAGGAGAATATTATTAGTAAACAGCATATAGGCTTATCTGTTTGTCAAAGGAGTTACACACAAAGCTTAATATCACTGAACTTAATTAGCCCATGTGTTCTGTTTGGTTTCTTCAAATTTTGGAAGTACATTCAGACGTCACCATACTTTACCTTTTGCCAAATTGCACTCTGCATTGAAGGAACAGTGTGCAACTACTGTATTCTTCAGGATGAAAGACAAGTTTTTACATCTTGAAATCTGACAACCTGAATGAATCTTTAAAATTGAGTGCAATCCAAGTTACCATGGAATTATGCCTTGACAAAAAAACCTGAATAGTGAAAGTGTAGTGATCCTGTTGAAACACCAATCTTGGGTGTTTCAGACAGATAACGTAGGTGACTCTGATAGATGACTGCAGGAGTCACCTGTGAAATCCTTCGGCTGGCACACTTTGCTCCTCGCACACTCAAATTCTGTCTCACTCTGCCCTCTGCTGAACATTTAGGAGTACAGCACGGCCTTTAAATCAAAGCTGAGTGTCCTGTGTGGAAACCCCAGACTAAAGGTGATTGGGTGTCACATGAGAGCTAAAAAGAGGAGGATTGACTCAGACGATAAAAGGTCATTCTGCAGGAATTTCAGGATGCTGAGCTTGACATTAAGCAGGTCATAGGATGACATGGATTTAATTTAAAATATTTTTTTTAAAAATAAAAAAAGCTTATTTTTTGCTTAAGTGTGCTGCAAGTTTGTTGCAAGACAAATTCTTTGTCCCTAACCCTAATCCCTAACATTCAACAGCGTGTGGAAACCTTGTGAAAAAACCTTGTGAAGACTTCCAGAAAACATTTGACCTCTGTCATTGCCAACAAAGGTCAAATAACAAAGTATTGATAAGAACTTTTGCTATTGTCCAAATACTTATTTTTCACCGTAATTTGCAAATAAATTCTTTAACAATCACACAATGTGATTTTCTGTATTTTTCCCCATCATTTTGTCTATACCTATGATGGAAATTATAGGCCTTTCTCATCTTTTTAAGGGAACAATTTACAGGAACCAAAAGGTGGCTGTCTTATATTTTGGAGCTACAATACATCTCTATTTTGAGGGCACGCTGTGTTTAACTAACGTGTTGATCCTGTGCTGCTGTATCTAAACATTCCTCCATGATTTTAGATTGTTCTCTATTTGGAAAGTTCTGTGTTTTATTGCTCAGTGTTTAAAATATCAGATTTGGACATGTATGTTTCACTTCTGCTAGAGTTTTATCAGTGCTTGGCTGTTTGTAAAAAGAAAGTGAAAGTTAACCAACAAAGCCTCTTCCCTTATATTACCAGGCTATAATTGTATAAATGCAGGGATTATTGCAGAAAAGCCAAACTAAAACAGTCAGAGAGAAATTTCACTTTCCAGAACTTCTATAAATTGTTATTCAAAGCTTAAATGGAAATCAGTGTAACTATTTGACTTAAAAAAAAGGACTTTTCAAAAATAACTTTGCTTAATTTTTTTCACAGAAAATTTAAATTTTGTAATGTGTTAAGTGTTGGTATATTACACTGCACATGTATTTTAGACATCAAGCATAAATATGGAAGCACAATAATTATGACTGTAGAAGAATGTTTGGGGAGCAAATTTGCCCAGAGGGGGTCACTGTTTTATATTCAGACCTTTGTTTTATTACACAGCTCTTGAAATCCTGTTATATTAAAAATAATCTTAAACATCCGATTACTTTAAATTATAAAGTAACAAATGGGGTGAAATCCCATTATTGTGTCCTATTTTCCCCTCATAAATTCAGTGTGTGATCGAAACACGTATGATTTATTATAAAAGTAAACTTCACTTGTTTACGCCCATTTAGGATAAAACGAAACTTTGGGAGAGACGGAAATGTGTCTGAGCGAAAAGACGTATTAATACAGAGCAGTCAGCAGTGATCCGCAGTACATGCAACATAGATGGTCTGTGGACTTTATTGAACCTGACAGCAGGAGACAGACTGAGGAGGCACTCGGTTCTGGTAAGCGCTGAAATGTTTGTTTTCGTTACACATCGACCGGGGATCCAGAAACGTCAGATTGTCCTAATCCTATTAGCTACAGATAATATAAGAGCCTTTGTGGCACCAAACAGCTGAGTAAGTGGAGGATAAGAAGGCTAAAACATTGTGGTTCGGCGTACGCCATCATTTACAGCTGTCATAGGTTAGGTTGTGTTTGACAGAGAACACGACGAAGCTAAAGTTAGCAATTTTAGTGTTACCCACATGGCTAGTTAGCGTACTAGCTGCTTTATTGTAGTATTGTGACATTTTTCTTACTCCACACAGAATCTTAAGTGAGGATCGCTCTTGGAAGTTTTTGTTGCAAATATAATATCTAACCTGTCGTTAAGCTGTCATTCATATATTTTTGTGTTATTATGTTGTGAAAATAACAAGGAAGTGCGTCGGTCAATTGTGATTGGCTACAATATACAGTCAAAGATAGTTTTATAAAGTGATGCCACACTATGCTATCTCCATTATGACTCACATTTAATGTAAATAAATATTAAGTGTTACATATATTGACTAGAAATATGACTCAAATTTCAGGTGAAAGTAAAGTCAATAATTTATTATTTCATTTCGCAATTTAATAAATAAAACATAAACATTTCCCTGAATAACATTTCTTGTAGAAATGACAATTGCAATATGCCTTAAAATTAAAGTAGAGCCCATTATGAATGGATGAATTAATTGGAGGCAATTGTATGACACCATATTTTATATTATTTTAAGTTTATTCATTTGATTTATTTGTTTAACTTTCTTTGGTATGAAACACATTTTTATTTGTTGAAAAGGGATATATTTTCTTATCTATTTTGGCTACTTTAAGTTCACAATTATTTTGATTTTAACCATTGCCTATAAAAGCAAATTATTAATGTCCTGTATTGATTGTGAGTCTTGTTTCTATATATTTTTTTTATAATTTTATTATTATTATTATTATATATTTATATTTGTGTGTCTCAAATGACTAAGAAACCATCTGCCAAGGTGGAGAAAGGAAAATGAAACTTAGCAGAACAGTTTCTATTAAACAGTAACTCAAATGATGTCTCTTAAACTGCTGCCAGTCAGTTTTTAAAAAAATCCTAATTCCCATTTTTTATATTATTGTTTTTCTTTTTTTTTAAACTGATGTTTTGTAAGTTCAACTTTCCCCCCTATTTTCTACTAAGGTCATTGTGTCTGTACATGGTAGTTGGCAGGACAGGTGGCAGATATCTAAAATTTCCTAATGACGCTAAAATATATATATATTTTTTTGTGTGATACACAACAAAGAACTTCCAAGTCTGTTTGTCAGATAAATGCTGGTCAAAGTTCATATAAGGGGAACAACTTTTTTTTTCTGGTTGTTATAAAGCTGAACACTATCATGAGACCATGCTTGGCATAACAGAAAGTGAAAGGAAAATTCCTCATATTGGGGGATCAAATAAAATGCACTTTCTTCTGTTGTAGAAGTTGTTGAAGCATAAAGATGAAGTGTCCACATTGTGGCTATAATATTTTGGATAAAAACCCCAAGTTTTGCAGTGAATGTGGCAAGAAGCTTTCTGCTACACCATCAAACACAGCGGGTAAGTGGACAAGTTCCGAATTTCGCTCTAATCTGATGTATTCACTTCACTTTTTTTTTTCTTACAGAATGTTTAAGCTAGAATAGATTCTCTGTGGACCTTGTGACCCTAAAAAAGGTGCCATTGAAAGTAAACATTTCTCTCATTTAATATCAAATAGTATTTAACATTAGGAATGATCCAATAAATGAAAGCTTCAACCAAAAATGTACTCGGGGAGATGAAATGAAAGTGTGGTTTTCTATAAAAAATTCTTTATAATAAATATTTAATGTGGTTCTATAGGACTTATTAAATTGACAAGCTTAAAAAGAAAAAACAAGATTCTTTATATAGCTATGTCCGAACCTGAATACACAGAATGCTCTACATTAGTTTACTGGAGCTGTAACAAAGCCTTATAATTACTTAATCTTTTAAACGGTCGCATTATATTATACTTTAGACATTTTATTGCTACTGCTTAAAATGAATCATGTGCTTTGGCCAAATATGATAAAGATGAAGCTTTTCGACTACAAACACCTGGTCTGTTGTAAAGCAAACTATCTGTATATGGTATAAAGCACAGATAAGCATAGTGTGATACTGTGGGCCTGTTTCTCTGTCAAAGCAGGCCCACACAGAGGACATTTGAAATAAATCTGGTTAAACTTTGATGCTAAGTTATGGGGTTGAAGTAAAGGAAAAAGGGGGAATGGGGGGGCACATTTAAGATAAACTTTAGTGTCAAGGTAAATAAAGATGTCCCTTAGTTTGATTATTTTTAAAGTAAAAGGCATGTACTTGTATAGTGCTTTACTTAGACCATAAGGACCCCAAAGCTTCAGTCATTCACCCATTCACACACACATTCACACACTGGTGATGGTAAGCTACATTGTAGCCACAGCTGCCCTGGGGCACACTGACAGAGGTGAGGCTGTCGGACACTGGCACCACAGGGCCCTCTCATCACCACCGGTAGGCAGGTTGGAGATGTGTCTTGCTGAAGGACACAACGACCAAGACAGACTGTGCTTGGATTTGAACCGGCACCCCTCCCGTAACAAGACTAACTCCTAACTCCAGAGTCACATTCACCGCTGGTTAAGTTTTAAGTTAGAATAATACTTAACCAAGTCTTTTTGTTAAGAACTTTAGATCTGTTGTATATTTTAAATAATGAATACTTTTAAAGGGACTATGTGAAGTTTGAGAGGTTTTGCTTGCGAGTTCCACCATAGGCCAAACTCGTAACTGCTGCCAGAATGGGCTCACACATGCTGGAGTGAGAGCGCACTCACAAACAAACAAAAACAACAGCTTAGTCAGTCCTGTCCTGGACAATTTACAGATTTGCAGGCATGACTTTAACTGGGGTAAGGAATGTTACTGTTGTGTAGGTTTAGTTGGGGTCTGGGCTGGAGTTTTGCTGGTGCTGAAAGCTGTTCTCTTCTTATGCTCAGTTGAATCCATCCTTCAAAAGTTACCCTTACTCTGCGGCTATTTATGATGGAGATAGCGAACGCAACTGTGCTTCAACGTGCATGACATCATTACGCTGCCACTAGAAAACATTTTGGAAATCTGCTTTTTCGACCCGATCACTCACTATTTAAGTGAATTTACAGCCGTATAGAGGAAACCGCGTTGAAAATGCCAGGGCTCACTTTACTGACCAGACATTGCTGGAGCATGAATGAGGAAGACATTTTATATTTTTTATATTTATTTGTGGTTAAACGTATGTACAGTCCCTTTAAATACTGGCATTTTACAAGAAAATTTGAAACAACTATCTTACAAACCAAAGTCTTTTTCATGTTTGTTTTTAAAGTGATTTTTTTTTTCATCTCATAATTCATATCTTTTTCTAGATACAGGAAATCAGCCTAAATCCTTGATAGCAAACTCTGAAAGAAAAACTGAGCAATTTAAATCTGAGAAAAATGTCCAGCTTGCGGAGAACAAAGAACCCAATAAATCTCCAAAACGACCTAATGATGAACAACCTAACCAAAAGAAAAAGGTGAGAGTAAGTAACCACAAGTGTTTTTATCTTTCTTATTTGTAAGCTCTTCTTAATTTTGCTCCATTCACTCTTCCTGTAGTTGTATAGTTCATAGTTATGTATGACATAAGCGGGTTCCTATGTGCATGAAAAAGTATTAGATGATATCCATCCATCCATCCTAAAGCTTTACTGCTGTAGAAATATCTGCCATAACTATATAAGGAAGTTTGTAATTAAGTAAAGTTATGTAAGGACACTTTAAAAAAAAGTTATAAAAGTCACTGAAAAGAATGTAAAGTGTACTTGAGTAAATTATCTTGGATTATGGCATTTTGGGCTATTTGTTAAAACATAGATATTTATATTTGTTCATCATTTTGTTTTCATAGAAGAAAAAAAGAAAGAGGAACAAAAAGAAGAAAGATGACAACATGCCATCTGATCAAGATCAGAGCCAGTCTGACCTGTCACACGTATCTCTGGGAGACAATCAGGGGAAGATGACACCAGAAGGAAGACAGTTCAGTGACAGTGAAAGCTCAGACGACAATATGGAAGAGACAACAGACTCACTCCAAGATGATTTATCCTCACTGGAAAAGCAGCCTTCTTCGTTACCAGCTAATAGCATGGCAACGTCCTCTGAAAACAATCAGGATGAGAAACCTACATCCACAGCTGGGGTCACTACTGCAAGTCAGTCTGAGGAATCCACAGTTGGAGGGAAAGAAACTGATTGCAATAAGTCAGATCAAGCTGAAACACAAGAGAAAGCAGTAGGTGATGGATTAGCTCAAGCTTCAGTCTCAAAGAAAGAGAAGACCACCCTGTCAGATTTAGCTGAAGGGACAAAGACTGATGATCCCAAAGAGCAAAATTTGGGACAAAAAAGTTTAAAAAACAAGAAGGAATCTGTTGGTACCACAAAATCTAGCCTGGATCAAAATGCTAATTCGGATCCAGTTACAAATCAGACAGAAACAACAAAGAAGGCTAAAAGTCAGGATGATCAGAAACAAAAAAGAAAAGCTCAAGAGGACCAGAAGCAGAATTCAGCACCATTAAATGTAATCTTGGTTCATTTTTTATTATAAGTAATTGTTAATGACAAAGACCTGCATTCTGCTCTGTTTTCTATACAAATTTCTACTAACTTAAGTTGGGAACAGTTAGCATTTATATTTAATATTACAGGCTGACAACTCTGGTTCCAGTGTGGATCCGCAGGAAAACATGGAGTCTGGAAACAGGCAAGGCACATCTTCAAGTGCGGATGGGCAAAAAAACGAAGACGATAAGAAAAGCACTAAAACTAACATTTCGGCAAGACCACCACCAAAAACGTGAGACATATCTGTCTACTTAACTGCTTTACTACTAACTACTTAACATTTTAGTGAAATATGTTCTATGGACCATTTTTTCCCCCTTTTCTTTGCTTTTAGGCAGATTCAAAGCAAGAGCATCGCTACACGAGATAGGCTCACAATTTACTTCCATGCAGTTCTGTCCAAGGATTTCAAGTTTCACCCTGAAGAAGATCGAATCTTTATCAGAGCTGGGCAACCTATCGCTGGTAGCTGGAATGAAGATATAGCTGAGTTGATAGTAACCAGGTAACATAGTAAAAACTAATTTTAAATGTAACTCTTTGTCAAGTTATTTTATGTGTTGAGACATATTGTTCCATTGCTTAATTTTAGGAGCTTTTGATTGTTTGAGTCATATTTAGTTTTCTTATCAAAAAATTGTAAAGTGTAAAATTACTTAAACAATAGGAAACCTTGAAGAACTATTAATTAAGAATTGTTTGAATGATGCAAATAAAATCTGGTTCTGCAAACCCAATATAAAGAAATTAGGAATGATTGAATATTTTTGAGTACTGCATGTGATACAAGAGAAGCTAATTGGTTTTTGGTTTGTCTGCAAACATCCAAAGCTGAACTTCATTCTTGTCTCCTTGATTTTACAACAAGTACATTATAATTTTTCCCCCCTCCTCGCCTTGCAGGGATCTTGGAGAGCATGGTTTTCTTGTTGAAGGAAGCCTCATAACAAGCAAAGCCAAAATTGTGTCTGAGTCCATTGCGTACAAATATGTTGTGTATAAGAAGAAAAAGAATGAATATGAGTTTGAGTACATATACAAGCTGGACTCTTCACACCACCATACCAACAGGTGCTTGTTTGTGAAACAGCACCTCATCACTGACGATGGTAATTAATAAAATATATAACTCCCAGTCAAGATGTGCAGAACTTTTTTTCTATTCTTGCAGGAGTTTTTTTTCTTCTAGATGAAGCCATGATTGTGTATCAAACAGTATTTGTGTTTTATATTTCTGTTAAAGGGGACTGGCATCAGTATGATGACATCATTTGTGCTGAGCCATCAAAGGGTGTGCTGACCCGCATTAAGCAAACATTCTGGCCTGAACAACGTAAAAATCTGATTCAAGGAAGAGAAATTGCTGCTAATGTGATGTTGGAGTCCATATTTGATATTCTACGGAGCTGGACTCATACCAATCTAAAAAGTTTTCAAATCCAGTTAAACCAGTTCTTCCAGGTTTATGCAAACCCTTTTGTGTTTGAAGAGAAACAAAAGAAATGGTATTCCTTACAATTTGGGGAAGATGATGTAAGTTCAGAGACTTGGTGTATAGAATCTAGACTCTTATTTTTGGGCAATTTAATTTAATCTGTTTTCTGGTGCTATATAATAGGTGAGGAAGATCCTGAAAGAGTTCATGCTGGCACACGTGATTCCTCAGCTGAACGATGGCGATCAGAAAACAATCTATGTCGATGACCCCATGAGAGCATCTGTGATCATGCTTCACGTTTGGAGACAGTACAAAATCAAACTTGAAAATGCTGAGCTCCACCGCCTCTGTTCTACACTGTGTTTGCCTGAACTAGAAAAGGACAAATTTCTTCAGCACTGGACAAATTTTTCTCAAGATGTCTCAGTATTCAAAAAGTAAATATCCAACATATCATTTATTTTTACAAAAATCTGTTTTAATTAGAAACACTGAATGCCACAGATTACCAGATTTTTTAAATTCTGTTTATTATGTTTTAAGTTTGCCAGAGATGGTGGTGGAGTTGATCAAAGTAGTCAAAAGAGCAACAATGACTCGATGGATTATATTGCTGCCACTCCTTCATCTGCTGAGAGGTACCATAAAACCCTTTGAAGGAAAAACCTCTGGAAACGCAAAGTATTCTTTGTCCTGGGCAGGTTTGGATGGCATTGACATAAACAGTCCTTACATGAGCAGTCAAGATAGGAGGTAAAATCCATCAGTTTTTAGCCATTTGCACATATTTTAGAACATTTCTTTTCAAATAGTATAATATTAATAAGCACCTTTTGTGATTGTTCCTTTTTCAGAGCACTTATAAATGTGATAAAGAACAACAGTCACTTGCTGAAGGTGGATCCACTTTTAGTGAGGTCCTGCTTGTACTTTATGCCACTTGATGCACAGCTAGAGTGCAGCACCAACATTAATCCTGAGCTTCTCGACATTCTTCATGTTTTTACTAATAAGGTTCCTCCGGAAATTACTGTTAGCAACTCTCAGGTGAGTGGAAATCCAGACAATGATATTGTTAAATGTGGATTATGTTCTGCATGCTTATTCCTCACTGTAAAATCTGAAGCTTTTCAGATATCTTCACTTAAATCATGCCACTGTGTTATTGTACTCGCATCAAACATACAGGAACATTCTTAGTTTTTTTTGCAGGAAAATGTGCCACCCTATGCAGTGATGGTCAAGAGTTATCAGTGACAGAGTTGATCAAAATATACCTGTTTTCTTTTCAGGATGTCATGGGAATTCTTGCCCACATTCAAGAACATCTTATTGAGGAAAAATACAGGTAGCTACACACTGAGAACTATGAGAACATTTTTCTTTATGCTATCCTTCTATGTCTTTGCCACTGTTGAGCACTTTTGTTAGTTGTAATGCTGTGTTGAAAGTGCTGTATAAATACAGGAAAATGGTGTTATATAATCCCTGTAATTTTTTTATTTTATTCATGAAAACGAGCTCCAGTTTCATTCCTTTGTTCCAAAAATAAAATTTGACAACATAGAATGCCTTAACTGACTCAAGAATGTAATTATCTTGTGTTGGACATGGGCGTTTGGACATAATAAAACTGTTAAGTTAGTTGATGAAATTACAGAATAAAATAATTACAAAAGTGGTTATTTAAAGTAATACAGTACATTGCTGGTCTTTAACATTAATTAAATCAAAATGTATGTATTAAAATACATTATCAATTAGTTTTATATAGTGTGTAGCAGTGAATGGAAGCAGGTGAAAAGACCCCTTTTTTGGATGTATCATTATTCATTAATTTTGGTCATACAGAATGATGTGCCTTTACTGCAGCTAACACAGCCATAGTGAGAGAATATGTAACATTCGGTGAGAGCTTTATGAATTTAATGTAATAAAGCATTGTGTGAATCTCAGTAGGCAGTTAGTACAGACTATTTTCACTGTGTTGTACACTTTTTCTTTTAAGAGATTGCTAAGGAAATTCTCCAGAACTCACTTACTATTAAGCCCTATTGCATGTCTCTGTATCAGCTAACTCTATCTCTATTTTTTTTTTTCGCGTTATAGCTACTTCACTCAAGTTTACAGAAAGGAATGTCTGACAACAGCAGTGGGATTGTTGCAGAGGGTCTGCAGAGGAGTCAGACCAGAAACATATACCCAAAACTTTCCTGAAATCCCTGTGGCAGCCATGAATCTAGTTGCATCTGTTTTAGATTTCTTTTTGTGTAGCAAACAACAGGTATGACGCATAGTTCATATATGTGACATTGTAGTTTGCATTACTTGCATTTATTAGCACATTTTTAAAGCTGAAAAAAAAAATACATGTTTAGGAGTCTCAAGTTGAAGATAGAGAACAACGAAATACAAAAGACTTGGTAATCTCCCAGGGAATGGGGATAATGAGAGACTGGATGAATCAATCATTCAAACAAAGTTGGCTAAGTCGGGCATTGCCAGCCTTCAACCAAGCTAAAACAATAGAACTGGAGGTAAGTGTTTTTATCTTTTATTTTTTAATTACTAAATATTCACAAAATCTTACAAATTGTTAAAGGCTGAAAATCACAAGAGATTCAACTTTAATTCTTGTATTTCAGACTTGGAACAACATTATCTCCATTAGCTTTAAAGATAAAGAATGCACAAAAGAATGGAGAGAAACATTTACTAGGGATTTTGAGGGCAAGTTCAAACGGGTAGGTGATACATTTGCAATTTGTGATTGTTTTTGAACAGAATTTACTGTTATATAATTAATGTGGTGTTTTTTTTTTCTTTTAGGACACTGCTCTCGATCAAATTGAATTCTACTGCACACACATAGAGAGGCTTAGTGCTTCCCATCCACATGTTGCTGCCAGCATTGAGAAGTGTGCACTTGAAGCCGTTACATCTTTGTGCCAGGTATGAGAACCTTTGGCCATCTTAACTTTTTCTTTTTTTAACATTCATGTAAAGGTTTTCTAATTGTAAAAAATATTATATATATATATATATATATATATATATATATATATAATGGTCCTTAATATTAAAAATAGACTAAGATAGATTTTGCAGAATTTACATGTTTACTGCACTCATGTGAATTATGTCTAGTTTTGATTGATTTATTGAGTAGCTGAATGGTTTCCTCTTCACTGTATACAGACCAGGTGTGAAGGAAAACTGTTCGAGAGGTTAAAGATAAACTGGAAGTTTGGGAAACTAATTTCTGCCATTATTCAAAAATCCTGGCCAAGGGATCGTCAAGGAAACTATGAGGAAAACGAAGAAGGGGTCCTTCAACACATCCTCTCTTGGACAGCAGCCAAAGACATTTTCCATCTATATGGTATTTATTCACTGAAAAAAAAAAGTTGAATAGCTACTGGCTTAAAAGCCATTGAACAAACTGGCTGGTGACCATGAACACACGTGGCAATCTATAGTTCTGAAATTATTGTTTTGGGAAGAAAAGACAATTACTTCTCAATTGTGTATGTACAGGTGCAGACACAAAGCTGATCGAGAAGCTCTCTGAAGATGCCAGAGACCGATTGGCCATTGCCATATCAGCGTTCACAACCATAAACAATCAGCTTATACAGGGAGACATTAAGATCAGCCTGCTTAACATAATTTTAGAGAGGAAAGATGCCTTCTTAGAACTGCAGAAGATTGGTAAGAAATTCCTACAAAATAAAAACTGAATTTGAAAAACAATAATTAACTGTCAAATCATTGAAGACGTTTTTCACGGTTTTGCCTGTTGTGATTTCAACAGACTGCCTCATTGGAAAAGAACAATACAAGAATCTTTCCAAAATGAAAACGTTTTTGCAGCACAGAGAAGAAGAAGTTAAAGCTGTGTATCATGAAAAGGAGCTTGTAGATGTCATATTAACAATGAGCCACAAACTTGAGGAACACATGACAGGTATGTAGCTCATGAAAAGAAGTTTAGGTAGTTTGATTTGTGTTGCAAACTTAAATGATGAAGATGTCCTTTCCTTGATTAGTGGACTTTTCTGACCTGGAGGAAAAAACACAAGTCAACATTGAGATGATGCCCTTGAACCATTTCATGGAAGTTCATCACTTGGACCAACTGGCAACCCCAATGTCTGGTATTGTTACCTTCTTCAACCTGGAAGAGGAAATCAGAGACATGGCACAATTCCTGTACACATTCAATGATAGCATTGTCTTCCGAGGGTGTTGGGAAAAGTTTGCAAAACAAATGGCCAGAGACGAAATGGAAGATGGGGAAATGTCAGTGGAGCATCAAATAGTGGACATCAATGCCACACCAGAAATGATATACGATGAAATATATTCGCCCTCTATTAATGAATACAAAGACATCTACACTCGCTTAAAACACGGAAGTATAAGACTTGAAGAAGTCAGCCAGCTTTTTAAAGCGTACAAGGGCAAGTATGAAGATCTGACTCAGGAACTTAAAATCATGTGTGAACTTGAGAAATCTGCAGACAAACAGTGGATCAATGACCGGGTTGTGCAGGTCCAGCAATATCATGAGCTTCATCTCGCTGTGGACTCAGCCAAAGTTATCGTGACAGTCAAAGAGACACTTGGTCTTCAAGGGGACTTCAGAGTTTTGAAAACGTTGACGGATGTTGTAAGTATCCATGTTTGAAGATGATTATCATAATGCATATAAATGCAGTGTAATGATTGAAGAACTAAATTAAACTATATTAATATGAACGGGCTGCACGGTGGCATAATGGTTAGCACTGTTGCTTTTCAGCAAGAAGGTTGTGGGTCGTATCCCGGCCCAGGGTCTTTCTGCATGGAGTTTGCATGCTCTCCCCGTGCATGTGTGGGTTACCTCCGGGTACTCCGGCTTCCTCCCACAGTACAAAAACATGACTGTCAGGTTAATTGATCACTCTAAATTGTCCTTAGGTATGAGTGTGTGCATGCATGGTTGTTTGTCCTGCCAGTCTCTATGTGGCCCTGTGATGGACTGGCGACCTGTCCAGGTTGTACCCCGCCTCTCGCCCGTTGACAGCTGGAGATAGGTACCAGCCCCCCCGCGACCCCTTAAGGATTAAGCGGTTCAGAAAATGGATGGATGGATAATATGAGTGATTATAATCATGAACAATCTCATAATTAGTTAAAAAGATAGTAAGTTTTAGAAATTCAACTATTTAACTGCTTTAATCACAGCTAAAAAAACAAGAGATTCTAGGACGGATATCTGTAGGAAAGAGTTTGAGAAAGCGCAGAGGAATTTAAAGTTTCCAAACAATCATGATATGTCACTTTAACCAGCACCAGAAAATAGCTTCATAGTCTTTGACAGGAAATTACATACTCTGTATGTCAAACAGATGGCTCATCTGGCTCAGCTTGTCGTATGTCCGGGTGAATTCCTACTTTGGAACCTCCAATCAGTTGGGGACACAGATTGTTTTTTTTTGTTTTTTTATGTAAAGAAAGTCATGAATTGATGTTGAACCTCCCACAAAGAATCAAATAAATTAATAAAGAATAAGCTGTATACAAAAATATTTGTCACAAACCAATCTGGCAAATTCACCAGGTGTGGTTTTAACCCTGACAGAAAGAGAACCTCAAGCACAGAACCAGAAACGAGCACCTTAATCAGAGTCAAAAACGAAGCTACCTTCAGAGCTTTCAGTTTCTAAGCAAGGGATTTGTCATAAGGGCCTGATAAGCCAATCAGAAGTAGACTTTGGCAAGATTCCACGTTGTAGTTTTTCCTAACACGTTTTTTTTTTTACATTTAAACAAACGTTTTATCAATATAGATCACGTATTGTCTAGTAGCTGAGGGTGTTTCAAAATTTAGGTGTGATTCAAGTAATCATATTGAATAGAAACACACATCAACTTTAAGAGTTAATCAAAAATGATTCACTATTTAAAAGCTACTCAGTTTGGAGGTACCACAGTCAGATCTGGTGTTTTTATGCTACAACAATGAACGATTAGCCTTATTAATTTGGAATTTAGAGTTATTCAAGATGCACTCTTTAATTTTGTCATAATTCCCATTTCTCCTCAGCTTGATGCAAATTTTCAGAAGGAGACAATAAATAGGATCGATAATGACTTGATGCAGGCAAAGATGGTGCTGGTTGACATCACAGAGCCCCGCAGATTGTGTTTACGTGAGCTGGGACTCCGAGGACACTTTGTAAGATGGGTAAAGGATGCTCTAGAAGGTGTGTATACATCTTTTTTTCTTAAAAAAAGGTATGTTTTTGCTAAACACATTAAAGATGTGTGTTCTAATGTGAATTTTAGATATCAATGAGTTGAAGGTCTTTGTCGACTTGGCTTCCATCTCTGCTGGAGAGAATGACATGGATGTGGATCGTGTAGCTTGTTTTCATGATGCGGTCCTTGGTTACTCTCCACTCCTTTATGAGCTTAAGGTAGACTCTGGTTTTCATGCCTTCAAAGAAGTGCTGAACAAGCTCTGGAGGGCTTTGGAGAATGACAACAATTTGCCAAAAAAACTGGTGAGTAAAAACACTATAAAATAGAAATTTGTCTAATGATGTCTATTTCAAAGTGCTTATAGGAAGGTTTATATAAGGGAATAAGGATATTTTTGAATAACTGTCTTTTGTAACTCTTTTAGTGTGATAGTGCACGTCATCTGGAGTGGTTAAAAACTGTGAAGGACAGTCATGGGTCAGTGGAGCTATCGTCTCTTTCATTAGCCTCAGCCATCAACAACAAAGGGATTTACCTCATAAATGCACAAAGTGTAAAAAAGGTAAAACATTTAAGAAAAAATAATGCATTTTTAATATGCATTAAAGAAGTCATCTTCAAGAATATAATTCTTTCAAAATAACTTATGCAAGCATATTTCTTTCTTTTTTTTAACCAGAGTTTAACTCTTGAAACCGCCCTGAAGCTGCAGATCCCAGAGGAGCACGATGAAGGTCAGCAGATGCGCTGCTACTCTCTTGAAGACCTGAGGGAGCTACAAAACAAACTCATGCTCATGTCTGGAAAAGGGGAGCAAGGGCAGAATGAAGTTGAACATTTTGTAGAGGTAAAATGAAATAATAAAATTTTGTATTAAGATCATTAAACCCCCCTCATTTTAAATCTCTTCAGCTTATAACAAAAAGTTTACTACTTTTATTAAAATTAGAAATTTCACAAGACCATCTGCATATTGTGATCAGTTACCTTTGGTTTGCTTTGATTATTCTTAACTGACAAGAAATCTATACTCCACCACTGTAGAGAACTGCATTATAAAGACATTGACTGTATTTTAATCTGTTTTTATTTAGCAGTATGTGGAAATGTATTATTAAACCCATTATTCATACTGGTGGTCACTTTAATAAAGTGTCTTTAGCACTCGCTCTTTTAGTATATTAAGGGCTAGTGCAATGTCTTGTATCTTTAGCTGTATTATCAATTAGCGGTTGTATAGAAAATCCTAAATGTTTTTGGAAACTGATTCATGAAAATATTTCCTACCTTGTGAATTATAATTTCTTTATTACAGGTTTTTGCCAGTGTTCAAAGACTAACCGAGGCCTTCATTGCTCTTTACACTGCTGGAAACCCTTTGTTCAGAGACTGGGAAGTACAAATTAATTGCTTTTCAAGATACTCTGAACCAAGCATTTTGATGGATTTCAATCTAGGCAGGAGTCTAAGTGTCATTGTGGAGGGCAGCACAGAGGAGCAGCTTCCTGAGCTCTGTAGAAAAATGGAGAAATGTTTGGAATACTGGATGAACTTTGTCCACAAACAGAGATCCCAACATTATTTCTTAAACTACTACACTGCCGAGCAGATTATCTATCTCTGTAGCAAGCTGACACAGCAAAATGTAAACAATGTCGAGGACCAGGTTCTTATGATGCTTTCTTTTATCAAGCCAAATTGTACATCCACAGATCTGAGGCAAGTTTGGCATGAGCTTCAATATGAAATCATTACAAAACCCCAGGAACAAAATGAGGACATTGAATTCCAGACTTTTGTTGTGGTGTCAAAAAGTGACCCGGAAGACTTCACGAGTGAATTGGATCCTTTGCCAAGTCTTGTGGAAACGGCAAAGGGTCTACAGGCATTTGATCACATATGGAATGCATACATGAAAGACATGAAGAATTTCCTTCCAAACATTCTTGACGTAAAAAGTCTTGGCCAACTGTTAGAAATACTGGCCAACAAAGTTGACAAGGATGAAGAAGATGACAGTGAAGAAGATATTTCTGATGACAACTCTGGAAGTTTCATAAACAGGGAATTGCCGAGAGGTTTTGTCACTGGAAAGCCAAATCTCATTGTTTGTCCATATGATGATGTCTTGACATCTTGCATCTCGATTTATATTAGCAGCCAAGATGAACTTCTTCCAACCTATGATGAAGTCCTGTTGTGCAATCCCTCAACTCCATATGAACAAGTGGAACTTTTTCTTAGGCGCTGTCTTGGAACTGGCTACAGGGGACAGAAGATATACTCTCTAGTATATGGAGATCTCCTGAGTTATGATGTCAGCTCTAAAGTTGAGAACTTTTTCCAGCGGATGAAAATGCAGAGCAGGGAAGGCTACAGGCTTGTTATTATTTGTAGTTCAGAGAGAGAGCATGCATATCTTCCATCTGCCTTCAGCCAGGACAGGTTGCATATGATTCCTCAAGAGCCAATAGCAAGGATCCAGCAGTACCTTCAGAAACACTACACTGTCCCAACAGAACAGTGCAGCGCTGCAGCAGCATTCAAAGACAGACTCTGTGTTGGTGTTGTTTCTTCCCAAAGGGCTGGTGTTGGTGGGTATATTAAACATTTCTATTAAATGACTTGCACTCATCCAAAAAAAAAAAAATCACAAAATCTGATGCCTCTGTATGTATTTTTTTTAAAATTGCAGGTAAATCTCTTTACATCAGGAGGCTGTATGAAAAACTTAAGGTCTCAAGTAAAAAGCAGGCAATGCTGAAATGTATTTGCTTGACTGAACCTAAAGTTGATGAGACTATTATCCTTCAGTCTTTACTCGACACTCCTAAAAGGAAAGAACTTATCATCTTCCATTTTGACGTCACATCATCGGTGAATATGAACTTATTTATTATTATTTGCCGTTTAAATAGTTATTTTGAAAAACAGAATTTTAATTAGTTTGTTTTTTTCCGTTTATGAAAAGGTTCAGAAAGGTCTCCCAGAATTCCTCTTCAAATTGTTGATTCTGCGCTATTTGACGGACTCTGAGGGAAAAATGTGGAGGTGCAATGACAAACAGCTGTATGTGATAGAGATCTTGGAGCCCACTGTCAAGTCAACAAGAAATGGAACTCGGGAGGTAAGAGTACTAAGCATTTAGTATTGATTAGCCTTTGTTTACGTTTATCTTCCTTAACTCTGTCTACCTGTGTTTCTCTGGGCTATTTTTCTTAATAGGCACAAACGCCGAGAAACACATTCATGGATGTGTTTCCTAATATCTTCTGCCGACCACCCAAAGAGGTCCTCATGCTCGAGATGAGAAAGCAGGAGGACCCTACCATTGTGAACAGTGAAGACCCACTGATGGATGATAAAGAGTTTAGGAGTGAGGCCTTTCAACGGCCATATCAGTACCTGACACGGTTCCATAACAACATAAATCTAGATGTGTTTACATATCAAGGTGTTGAGGGGTCATATGTGGAATGTCTTCAGATGCTTCTCATGTACTGTGGTGTAATTGACCCATCCTGGGCTGAACTAAGAAATTTCACATGGTTTCTTAACCTTCAACTAAGAGACTGTGAGACATCAGTCTTTTGTGATGCCACTTTCACTGGAGACACACTAAGTGGATTCAAAACTTTTGTGGTGGACTTCATGATTCTAATGGCAAAGGACTTTGCTACTCCCTCTCTCAGTATCTCTGACCAGAGCCCTGGCAGGTCACAAGTGAATCTGACTGGTGTCCGAGATGAAGACCTGGCTCCTTTTCTCATCAGAAAAAGATGGGAAACTGAACCACATCCATACATCTTCTTCAATGACGACCACAACTCCATGACCTTTATTGGTTTTCATCTTCAACCCAATGATCAGAACTATGTTGATGCAATTGAGCCCACCTCTAGAAGGGTGATCAGAAGGAATGTCATGACCAGAGCATTGTATGAAGGCCTACAGCTCCAAAGAGTACCTTTCAACATGGACTTTGATAGCCTTCCAAGATGGGAGAAAATAGAACGAATCTGCAATGTTCTTGGTATTCAATGGCCTCTTGACCCTGACGAAACATATGAACTCACCACAGATAACATATTAAAGATGCTAGCGATCCACATGCGGTTTAGGTGTGGCATACCTGTCATCATAATGGGAGAGACAGGGTGTGGAAAAACCAGGCTAATAAAATTTCTTTGTGAATTGCGAAGGAGTGGAGTTGCAACTGAGAACATGAAACTGGTCAAGGTGCATGGAGGGACAACTTCAGAGATGATCTATAGTAAAGTCAGAGAAGCAGAAAACATTGCTTCTATCAACAAACAAGACTTTGGATTTGACTCTGTGCTTTTCTTCGATGAGGCCAATACTACAGAGGCTATCAGCAGTATCAAGGAGGTCCTCTGTGACAAAACCGTGAAGGGAGAATGTTTAACACCCAACTCAGGGTTGCAGATTATTGCCGCATGTAATCCCTACAGAAAGCACACAGATGATATGATTCAAAGGTTGGAATCTGCTGGCCTTGGGTACAGAGTTCAAGCTGAGGAGACGGATGAAAAACTTGGGTCTATACCTTTGCGTCAGCTGGTGTATAGAGTTCAAGCGTTGCCACCAAGCATGATTCCTCTGGTATGGGACTTTGGACAGTTGAATGATCACACAGAAAAAATATACATCCAACAGATTGTGCAAAGAGTTACTACAAGCAGAGCAATTGATTCAACTTACATCCAATGCATCACAGATGTTCTTTCAGCATCACAGAAGTACATGAGGACCAGGAAGGATGAATGCAGCTTTGTGAGCTTGAGGGATGTGGAACGCTGCATGCAAGCTTTTGTTTGGTTCCACGACCACCATGAAATGTTCTTTTCAGAGCTTCGGAAATTTGAGAGTAGTCAAAACAACGAAGTAAATGAACAACACCACAGACAGACTGAGGTTCAAGATCCTGTTCTCTGGTCTCTTGTCATGGCAATAGGTGTGTGCTACCATGCCTGTCTTGAAGATAAGGATAAATACAGACAGAAAATAAGCAACCGATTACCATCATACACCCCAGGGAGGATAATGCATGAAATTTCACTCATGCAAGATTTACTTTTAAGTGGTGTGCCAATGGGAGATACTATCGCTAGAAACAGCGCCCTCAAAGAGAATGTTTTCATGATGGTTCTCTGCATTGAGTTAAGAATCCCACTCTTCCTAGTTGGAAAACCCGGAAGCTCAAAGTCCCTTTCCAAAACTCTAGTAGCAGATGCCATGCAGGGCCAAGCTGCTCATTCTGATCTCTATAAAATGCTTAAACAAATCCATTTGGTATCCTTCCAGTGCAGCCCTCACTCAACTCCTGAAGGCATCATCAACACATTCAAGCAATGTGGACGCTTTCAGGAAGGAAAAAACCTAAGTGAATATATTTCAGTTGTGGTTCTTGATGAAATTGGGCTTGCAGAGGACTCTCCAAAGATGCCACTAAAAACTCTCCATCCATTGCTGGAAGAGGGCTGCATTGATGATGAACCACTACCACACAAAAAGGTTGGATTCATTGGTATTTCCAACTGGGCACTGGACCCTGCAAAGATGAACAGAGGCATTTTTGTCTCACGTGGTGACCCTGATGAGAAAGAACTCATTGAAAGTGCTAAAGGAATATGCTCATCTGATGTAAGGGTTTTGGAGAGAGTTAGGGATTTCTTTAAACCATTTGCAAGATCCTACTTGAACATTTGCAAAAAACAAGGGAAAGGTTTCTTCGGCCTGCGTGACTATTACAGCTTGATAAAGATGATCTTTGCTGTGGCCAAGACCTCTCAACGAAAGCCCACAGCAGAGGAGATTGTTAAGGCAGTGTTGAGAAATTTCAGTGGCAGGGATGATGTAGATGTAGTTTCAGTCTTTACCCAAAGACTTAGTATTGCTCCAAATCTGGAGAACATCAACACCATTGATTTTGTAAAAGAAAACATTCAAGCAGTTGGACAAGAGGAAGAGTGTCGGTACCTCCTTGTGCTAACAAAAAACTACGCAGCACTACAGATTCTACAGCAAACATTCTTTTCAGAAAGTGCTCAACCAGAAATAATCTTTGGATCTAGCTTTCCAAAAGACCAAGAGTACACTCAGATCTGCCGCAACATCAACAGAGTGAAGATATGCATGGAGACAGGTCAAACAGTTGTGCTTCTAAACTTGCAGAATCTCTATGAAAGTCTCTATGATGCTCTCAATCAGTACTATGTATGCTTGGGAGGACAGAAATATGTTGATCTTGGCTTGGGAACCCATCGTGTAAAATGCAGAGTGCACAAAGACTTCCGGCTGATTGTCATTGAGGAAAGAGAAGTGGTCTATAAACAATTTCCGATACCTTTAATCAACCGACTGGAGAAACACTATCTTGACATCAACATTGTCCTTAAAGCAGAGCAGAAAAAGATGGTGGAAGAACTGGAGAGATGGGCTAAACTTTTTGCTTCTCTTACTGGTCAGCATGCTGGAGCAGCTGAGACGTACAAGTACACTCTCCCTGACGTTTTCATTGGCTACCACTCAGACACCTGTGCTTCTGTGATTCTTCAAGTGACTGAGGAGCAGAGGGACAATTTGGAAACTTCAGATTCTAAGAGAGGACTGCTTGATGAGGCAAAACTCATACTCCTCAAATGTGCTACACCAGACTCCATCGTGCGGTTGGACTGTACAGGGCTGCCAAAAGTGGAAAGTCAGTATATGGCCAAGGTGTACTTTGAAGAACAGAGTAATAGCTGTTTAGCTGACTACATCCATGCTCACACAAGACAGGAAACCAATAGCAACACATTCTTCACAGAGGTAATGCTTACTCCACATTTTATTCCATATAAAGCCTGTACTTGTTTCAGATTCTAATATCTAACATGAATGTCAAACATTAGATGACCACATTCTCCAGACTTTTGACTGCATTTGACATGGAACCCCTGGAGAAAATGTTCTATAGTGTTGAGCTTCTCTCACTCCAACAGTTTGATACAGAGCACTCCTTCCTAAAGAAAATAAGGTTTGTTTCTACACACTGTGTTTGTTATTATGGCCACCAAACCTAAAGATAACTTTTTACTCAGTGAGGTACATCTATAAATACTTCTATGTTTAAATGTTCTATACTCGTGGTTTTTTAACATTCTATAACATAGACCACCTTAGTTAATACTAAGTTTAGTTAAATACCAGCCTAACTGTCATTTTAAAACCCTACTACAACAGGACATAAAACGACAACAAAATAGAAAATTAATCCTTTTTCATTAGCAGTTTGTTGAAGAAAGTGCTTCTAAAGTGTTGATTTTTTTATTTATTTAAATTTTGTTTTTCAAGTTGAGGTTGAAAAAAAATTAGCAACCCATGCAACTTGAAATTCTTAGCAGAGAATTAATAAAATAAGTCACCCTAACAATTGTGACTTAAACAAAAAAAGTTATATACACTTTACATGATTTGTAACTTGTTTAATCAGTGTCAAAACAGCACTATACTTCAGTAAATATGTTCCTACAAAGAAGTCAATTACTTTTAGCTTGCATTTCTATTAGTGGTTAGCATGGTCCGTGGATATATCAATTAGCAAATCACACTGAATCTTGAACTTAGGATTTAAGATGTAATTTAAACATGCTGGTTCATAGTAATTTGTATTTACCTTGAATAACTAATATCAACATTTCTTCTGAGTAGCACATAAGGTATAAACATAGAGCCCTGATTTTTCATTTACTGATTTGCAAGATAGAGTTATTTATACAAGTATTGTTAAAAAGGTTTGCGCTGTTTCTTCGGAGAATAATTTAAATTAATGGTAAAATAATACTCTTGAACAAATTTACAAGGAATATTCATAAATTGAAAGGTCTGATTATTTTTTTTCTACTGAAGGAACTTCCTCACGGCTGAAAATGGAGGCAGTATGATTGGACCATGCGACCGAATCCTCATTATTCAGTGTGACTTTGACGAACCCTCTAAGAGCACCAATCTGATTGCATCTGCAAAGTTAGTCAATTATTTGTTTTCTGTGTGGATTTCACAACCGTTTCTGTTCCCATATTGAATTTTGTTATTCGTTTTCAGGTATTCATCTCTAAATGAGATCAACAAGTTAACACAAGAGAGCACAGGAAGCAGGGTGTTTGTGTACTTCATCACAAGGTTGCCTAGAATGGAAGGAGGGACATCCTACATTGGTTTTCATGGAGGTAGAAATAATAATTTTTTTAAATGTTTTCTTTTTTATTTGACCACAAAATAATCCAAGACATTGTGCTTTTTACAGGCCCCTGGAGATCGGTCCATATAGATGACCTCAGAAGGTCAAAGGACATTGTTTCAGATATTAAGACCTTGCAAAACATGAAAATCAGTCAAATGTTTGAAGAAAAAGCAACTCAGCCTGAAGGTAAAAGAAAATAAATCTAAAGGACAGCTTTTGTCTATATATGTATATCACTATAGGGTATGTATTTCTGTTTTTTACAGCTATGGAGACTGATGACATGTACACAGAGAGTGAGCAGAAGGAGCTGGAAGAAAATGTAAGCAAAGACAATATATTTCACACTTTAGTTAGATAAAATTATTTTATAAAGTCTTATTTAACAAATAAGAAAATATTTAAAAGTTCATTTATTTCAGTAACTCACTTCACTAAAGAAATCCTATGATATAGAAAAATTACACTCTGGTAAATGGCAGGTTTACCAGAGTGAGTATGTGTGTGTGTGCAGACTGCGATTTACCATTTTTCAATCTCTTATTTCTGTTAAATGTGGTGATTTTTAGGTTATGGCTAATTAAAACATGATATTTAAGATAACCATATTACATTATAGCATTATAAAAAACTAATCCTAATACAGAAACGGTGTGCTTGATGAAAAGTATATTCAATATCTGCTTCAAGGTTATTTTCAAAAGCTACCTTTAATCTGACAGACGAGCCTTATTATATTTTAATTTGATTATTTTTATTATTTTCTTCTATGTTGTTATTTTATTGTATTGTAATTTATTGAACGTGGCTCCAGTACAAAAAGTTTGCCTCTTTATGTACTCTGTTAGCCACCATAAGTTCATATTTTAATTTCAACTGGTTTCTATTCTTCATGAAGGGCTTAGATGATGTTGTAGATACTACATCATTGCTCCGGAGCTGCGTGCAGACTGCTGTTGGAATGCTAAGGGACCAAATAACGAGTGGCTTTCGCAGCACTCAAAGGGTTGAGATCCTTTTGACTCTCCTGACTGACAATGATAAAATACAAGGTAAAAACATGATATATTTTATCGTCATAGTTTGGACCATTTCAGAATATAATCCATTACCCGTTTGCTATTGTACATAATGAAATGCCAGGGAAAATTTCCGAATGGCTTTAGTTTTCATTATTTTAAAAAATATTTTTTTTGGACCACAACTTGATTTTTTTTAAGTCCATATAAACATTTCCCATACATTAATGGTATAGATAAAACATTCCCCAACCACCGGTCCAAGGATGAGGACCATATCAGTTCATGACCAGGAAACTCTTGTTTAGATAAATGCAGCGGAGTCCCGAAAAAAAACAAAATACCCTAGTCACCTTGTTCTTAGAAACAAGGGTAATCCACTGAACAAATCAGAGGTACAAGCTCTCCATTGACTGACCATTCAAAAAAACAACAGAACATATTTACAAAGAGCAACTGATAGATAAGTTACACCTTTTTCTCTTATGCACCCCTTTTTAATGCCTCCCTTGGCCACTCCCTGAATCCCCTGTATCAAAAACCATGCTTCCTGTGCACTGCAGCTAAAACGTGGGGGTATCTGGAATAAATGACATTATGACTGTTTAATGAAAATATATTATGTTTAAAGCTGTAGGTAGGAATGCATGTTTTTTAATTATTATTTATCTGCATGTCGACTGCAGCTGCCTTGTCATTTTTTGTCCGTTTTCAGATGAATTTCTTAGTTTACATGTTTAAATGCTTTTTTAATTATTATTTATCTGTATGTCGACTGCAGCTGCCTTACTTTTCATTTTTTGTCTTTCTTCAGATGAATTTCTTCAAACGGTGAAGAAACGTCTTCACTCACTGTTACAGATTCATGATGGGAACACGTTCATCAAGAGCGACTGGGTCCTCAAAGAGGCTTCAAACATTGATGCCTTGCAGGAAGGAGGCACTTTCAGGCAACTACAATTACCTTAAAGATTAAAATTTAAAGCCGTTTTGAAAGCTTTTGTTGACTTATTTGGGAATTATTTCAGACACACCCTATGGAAGCGTGTTCAAGCTGTGGTAGTCCCCATTTTGGCACATCTAGTGTCAGTGATTGACCGGGACCAAAACTTGGATCTCCTGCTTGACAAAAACTGCTCTGAGTCAGTGAAGAGATTGTGGTTGGATATCTTTGCCAATGAAAAACTGCTTGAAATCTCACACCTAGCTGTGGACCCTGGGTATGTTGTAACCCCATGTGTTTTGTGATATCCTTTTCTGCAACATATTGTTTACCTTTTTATATGTATAATTTTTTCAGCTCTGAAGCAAGAACGATTCTTGTGCAGAACTACATTGCTCAAGACAGAAACATAGGCTGCAGCATGCCCTTCAGCTGGAGGATAAAGGACTACTTAGAGGAACTTTGCATTCATGCCCTACAGAATGAAGGTATTTGTATTTTAATATCTTCTTGAGTTAACATTTCACACATAGAGAGCCTTATCTTTTCTTTATGTCAAACTTGAATTATATGTTTCACAGGACACACTCATTTAAAAGTAGTTGAGATCTTTTGGAATACACCACTTGGGCGATACATTGAAAAAGCAGATTCAGAGACTCAGATGGAGTTTTATCATCGCTACCTTCAAGATTTCATCTCCATGTCGATGAACGTCACTTCTCCAGAAGATCTGCAGGTTGCCTTGATTTTACTGAATGCTCTAAAATGTCACGTTGTCTGATAAGTTGCACATATAATGTATTAAAGCACACAATTTGCTTTTCCAGCTCCTCTGTGGTGCCTTGAATAGTTGTGTGAGTGAACTACGACTACAGCTGAACGACACAGAGAAAGGGACAGCTCTTCCCTGGGTTCATGCTGCTTATCACAAGTTCAAAAACCGGCTTCAGAACCTCTCCAGGATTATGTGTCTTGAACCCCAGGTGACCAATGACCTTTTGGGGAATCCAAATGCATGGGACAGCATTGAACTTGTAAGGCTCGATTTACCACATATAGTTTTTAATGTATATTTTTTCAGGTAGTCTTGTGGCTTTTGACTTTAAAGTCTTGAAATATATATTTCTTGTCTCCAAGGTCCTCGATGTTTATGCTGCTTTTGCATGTTTGGAGCACCTGGAGCCCAGAATGCTGGACACCAATGCTCAAAGACAAGCTTGGCTCAGGCAGGTGAAGAAACTTCAAGTTCCAATTGAACTGATCTGTTCTGAAGACGGCACGAGACATTATGGAGAGAGGAGCAAGATGATAGTCAACAGAGTCCAGTAAGTCAATAGAAAATGATAATCAGTGTTTATTATTTAGTTACATGGACTGTAAGGAAATCTATGTTCATGCTTTTTTTGTATTTAGATCTGGATGGAATCGCATATTTTCTCTGTCATTATTCGTGGAGCACATGTTGATGGAAATTGAGCAGCTGGACAAGAAACTGACACCATTATTGTTAGAGAATATGCGTGGACTTGGCAAGGTTGTTACCTTTTTCATTTCTCTTTCAAAATAAGCTTCTTAACATGGAAATTACTTCACACTGATCTTTCTTTTACCCAGTGAAACTTTAATTTAAAAACATTTTCTTTTCTATCAAGATTCTTGAAAAGAATTCTGACGTCAAAACTCAGCAGATTTTCGAGGCAGTAATTGGTTTGCTGAAAAACTGTAAAGACGGAGCGGTGGAGCGCATTTTCAGGTAAAATCAGCATTGCTATATGCACTGCTGTTATTAGACACAAAATGTTGTAATGCATTTCATATATTTACGATAAAAAAATACCCTAAAATGGATCACAGTCATTTCCTTGAAGTTGAGCTGTGGGTAACATGATGTTAAACATAAATGCAAGGCACAACCCCTACAATTGTACATTCTACCGATTTTATGTCAAATAAGTTATTGACACTTGCATTACTGCACACAGTGAAACTGTTCATTGTAAATAATTTCTGTGTAAATATTATAACTAGTTTATCTGTTTGTCTTTAGAATATTTATCTGTTTTTTTTTAGAATATATATTTGTTTATAAAGTTTAGTATTACAGTTAAAGTCAGACTATATTATGTTTTAAAAGAACCGACCCAACCATATTTGTACATAGTTTTTTCTTAGTCTAAAAAGCCATTAAGATGTTAAATCTGTGTTAACTAGACCCTTAACTCAATATTTTGTGCTGAATCTTTGTGTTTCTTTAATGAAATGTGGCTCTTGTGGTTATGCTTGTATTTCCTGTCAACAGGTTCGGTCATACACTGTGTCCAGTTTGCATGGGAGACCCCCAAGATCCACTCTGCCTGTCATGTGAACACATCTACTGTCTAGCTTGTATTAAACTGTGGTTGGTCCCCGGTCAGATGTACTGTCCCCTTTGCATGCAAGCAGTTGAGGAGAACTTCCCCTTGGTTCCCTCAAATGATATAAGGTGACTCTTTTAAGTATTTTAAAGTATATATTCACATCCATCCCCGTTTTAGATGATTGGTGAGCTTGGATTATCTGACGCCAAAGCTAACTTACTGAATGTTTCTGTGCGTCTTGCTTTGTGTAGGATTCTTGTCAGCCAGCATGCTCAGTTTAGGAAGCGGTGCAACGCTTTCTTCATAGACTTGGTATCTACTATGTGCTTCAAGGACAACTCTCCACCATGTTCAAACGTAATTTTACATTTGCTGTCTTTTCTCATGGTGGAGGCTGGCCCAGTTCCCATCCTCAGAGGTACTATGTTACAGCCTTTTCACAATGCTCATTAGTTTATGACAGTGCTTCTGTGTGCGTGTGTGTGTACTCATAAAACTTTTTTTTTTTCAGCCAATCGACAAATGCTGACAAAAGTACTCTCTCCATTTGATGACTCTGTTGATAAAAACCCTGTTGTTCGCTCAGTAGTGCTCAAACTTCTGATGAAGTATAGGTGAGGTGTTATGGTTGCATACTATTTCAGCTGTAGTGTATTTTATGTTTCTTATAAACAGTAGTTTTCACACTTTTTTATTGCTCTTAGTAAATCAAAATTTAAAAGAAATGCATAAAATCACTTAGAATAATTTAACTTTAGTTCTAATACGTTTATTAAAAGGGGAAATTCCAACTTTTTCTGTACGAAATTATAAGTGCACTATTTATTAGCACCCCTGATTTTGGTATTTTTGATAAAAAATTTTATATTTTAAAACATTTTCGATATAAAAAAAAAGTTTCCCCTCTTTAGTTCTTTTTGCACATCTGTACTGAGAAGGTAATAGGTGTGGAAGCTGCTAAATGCATTGGGGTTTCTCATATTTATGTTTTTTTTTCCAGTTTTGATGAAGTTAAAGTATATCTGCAGCAGCACCTGGTGGCTGTTGAGCAGAGCAACATCTTGGAGGAGACTGACAAAACTGAACTCTACTGCTTGTATATCAACTGTCTGGAGGTTTGCTTGGCTTTAAAAGCTAAACCTATATTGCAGAATGCCGCATAGCAGATTTTTTTTAACTTGTTTTCCTCTACATTCTCTCTAGGATTCTATGTTTGAGAGACTCCAGTTCAGGTCTGCTGCAGATAAGAAGGTGTATTTACAGAATGAAAGTGCATTTCTGACTGAGTTTCTGCAAACACACGGTCAGTATGCTGAAAAGCCATCTGTGGAGTACCTGCAGCAGTTGGCTAGAGTGCGTATGGACCTGGATATGACTGCTAGCCTGATTGTGGAAAAACTGAGAGCAGCAGGTCTGTAATCCTGGTGTTAGGTTGCAGAGCAACGGCTCTTTTTATTTTAGAAGAGTTTTTCACATGTTATCATTTTAAACCTCATCCAGGCTCACCTGAAGGTGGTCAGAATGGAGCCGCAGAATTTCTGGACAGCGTGGTGAACCTGTGCAGGCGGAGTGGGAACGACTGGTATCGTGTCTATTTGATCCGCAAAATCTGCAGCCAATATGGAGTGGAGTTTGTCCAGAGACTTCTTAGGCGGGGTCAGATGAGTTGGCTCTTCCCTGAAGAAGTTCAACTACAGGTTCAGTGGCTTTGTTGGTTCATTTATGATAGTTGCTCAGTTATGCACACGGGCACTTAATAACTGGTGTGGTTAAATTAATCCCCGAAACCAGGATGAAGAGACTCCTCCAGTAGATCACTACCTTGTGTGTGGAGAAGATTACAAGACAATCAGAGAAGCTGTTGCAAGGATAGTTATGGAAGGCAAAGTAGAAGGACTGGATGAGGCCTGTGAGGTATTGTTATTATTTAAGGTTCAGGCCAGAACTGTGCGTTTTTATCATTATTTCATGAGTATTTTGATTTTTTTGTTGTTTTATTATAGGGCTGCAGATGTGGGCCACAACAGAAAGCCGTTTACCTTCTATTATCACTGTACAGAGAAATCACAACTCTTTATGGACAAACTGAGGGCTTCCATCCAAAGCCACAGGTAGATTCTTAAATCAAACCTTAAATTAGCCAAAAGACAGCATTCATCAAAAAAAAATTATTATACGTCATTCATATAGAATACAATAAAAACTTGTCCTCTCCCTTTCAATTCACAATTATGTACAAATGTGTGTCGTTTCATGTAAAATCCCATAAAATTAAATAAAGTTTGTGGTTGTAGTTTGTGTCAAATTTTAAGTGGCAAAAATCTTTGAAAATTTCCTCTTAGAAAATAATGTATTTTTCAAGATTTTGTTTGTGTATAACAGATGTACCATATTTTCTGTAAAAATTATACCAACAGCAACTTGAAGCATTTGCAACTTTCATCCGGATGTCCAACATCCTTGCCAGCGCAGAGGTGAAGGCCTTTGCTCAGGCCCTGGTGACTAACAGAATGGGTCCTCTTTCGGTTCGTTCTGGGGTCTCCGGGGCCCAAAGTGTGGCAGTGGAATTAACTGTTCACTTAGCTGCCGTGCTGCTCTGTGGAAATCAGGGCATCTTGGCTCCTCTTCAGCAGCTAGCACTGACACCTGCCAACATGCAGGTTTGTTTTACAGACTGTTTTACGGAAGTCATAACTACTTATATCTTATCTTTGAAATAAATGTGATACTCTTTTACATTTTGGTTTTACAGACAGCGTTTTTGCCCTCTATGCCAGAAGATATGGTAGCAGCAGCTCAACAAGCTCTCGGACAACTGCAGTGGTACCGTAAGTAAAAAACTAATATTTTATGTTCTCACACAAGATATTTCAGCTCAAACTGATATATAGGTAAAATTGAGCCATATCATATTATTATACAGGTTGTCCGAATGGTCATCCCTGCACCATTGGGGAGGTATGTTCTGTTCAATCAAATTTGTAAAAATATTGTAACAACTATTGTTTTTTTCAAGAGCTTTACATTCTATATTTTAAAGTATTTTTGCAACGTTTGTCACTCCAGTGTGGCCAGCCCATGCAAACAAGTCGTTGCGTAGACTGTGGTGCTGTAATTGGAGGAAATGACCATAGGCCTGTGCAGGGATTTCAGGTTCTTCAACTACAGTAAGTGCTTTCCGAATGTCAAGACAAAAGGTGCTCTGTAAATTGATTATATTTGTTTTAAGTTTTTAAATTTTAATATTGTGCTCTGACAGAGGTGACCGTACCCAGACAGGCCACATCCTTGGTGATCCGAGTCGCCGGGACAATCCCGATATGCTGGACACAAAGAACATTTCACCCGTTCAGTTTAATTTTGTCCGAATGCTCACTCACATGGCAATGCTGCTGGGGGCCTGTAATCACACACAGGTAACGATCAGATTTCATTCATCACTTTTTGTAAAGATGAAGTGCTTGCAAAGTTTAGGATAAGTAAATAGGAATGCAAGCAAAAATCACAGCAGAAAATGTTTAAATACATTGATACAAAGAAATTCAATCTAAAATATGTAATTGGGGAAATACAATTACAATTGTAAAAGAGGAAATGGCATCAACATTAATGACGAAATTATTGCAATCATAAATATAAAAAATGTATTATAAATGTAAAAGGGGGGTAAAAAATAGATTTAAAAAGTTTAAATAACGGTAAAGTAGGGATGCGACGATACCACTTTTTTCAAACTAATATGATACCGATACTTTGATCAGAGTACTTGCTGATACATAGTACTAATAACGATACTTCTACCACACAAAAAATTTCAGAGTATCCAGATTTTAAGTATAGTTTAATGGTATCGGTTAACTCTAAGTGATACCAATACAGTACAAAAGATCGGCATTGGAGCATCAGTACAATAAAGACACCAATAAAAATAAGACAGAAGGGCTGAAGTTCAAATAAACACTTAGCTAAAAGTAAACAGGGCTATTGTGTTGATTGACTGTATTATTCCAGTCTTATCTCATATATATATCATATATATAATTGATATCGTTTCTTTTTGTATTTTTAGTTTATCTCTGCGATCATCAAGCCTCCAGTTGCAGAGCCTCCTGTATTCCTAATTGCCCACCTGAGAAAAGACATTGAACATCTGATCAGGTCCCTGGGCAAGGGGACGGATGACACAATCACAGCAATTCACCTGGTAATTAGCAGCTTGCTGGGACCCCACCAGCAAGAGAAATGTAAGCTAGAATCTTGATGATTCCATATATCAAATAATATTCTTTGAAACTATCAAGAAAGTTGTTTAGCCCTCAATCAATTTGACCGTTTACCTATTAAACTCCATTAATGTGCATCTGAGTGTTTTTCCTTATTTTCATGTGAGAAATGGTGATCTCTAGTGGCCAATAAAAAAAAACACACAAGAAAAACCCGGTGCATTTAGCAAAACAATGAATTTATTTATTGCATTCTTTTGTTGATATACTACAATATTATTGAGTTCTTTGAATTTGGTGTAAATCATTTGGCTTTGTTTTCCAGGGCCAGTTCCTTATGACAATCAGCTTTCAAATAAAGAGGCCAGAAATGGATGGGAGTTGGAAATGAGCAATGCTGTCATCACACCTCAGCTAAAGGTAGGAAACAAAGTATTTGATTCAGGAGGTAATTCTGTTGCCCACGTTCACGAGTGAACTATCAGTAAGTAAAACATATTTCCCTCTGTTATCTTCCTTTCACCAGCACTTGGACAGACAGCTAAAAGAAGTGAACGCCTTCATCCGGGCTGACTCTCGCATCTCCGCTAACCCAATCATGAAGCTAGTGTTTGGTGACCCTCGCCTTTTCTTGGCCTCCCTGCCGGCAAACTCTCTGCTCCACTGTTCTGCCGTGTGGAGCTGCAGGGAGAAAGTGTGCGTTCTGAGCCTGACTCACATCCTTGAGCAGAATGATGGCAAAGACACTGTGCCTGTGCTCTGGAGATTTCTACACAGGGTAAGATATGTCATCAAAACCATGCAAGCTTAAAAAGCACCTGCAGGGCTACTTTAAGCACCTTGAAGACTTTATGGCACATATTTTATGTCAGTAAAAAAATAATTAAATCTATATATCCTTAATTTCAGTAGCATACCCTAAAAGAAAAATCAAACCTCTGGTTTGAGCCCATTTAATCAGTTGGGTAAACTTACCAACAGTTTAATTTTAATTTTAATTTTTGTATACAACCTCCTCCTAAGTTTAGTGTTAAAATTGTCAGCCTGTGACCCGGAAATTATGGTTTTGATTCCTGCTTCTGCTTGCTACATGTCGTTGCTACATTGCTTAGTGTTGGTTGTCAGAGGGCCCGGTGGCGGCAGTGTTTGGCAGCCTCGCTTCTGTCAGTGCTCCACAGGGCAGCTGTGGCTACGATGTAGCTTGCCATCACCAGCGCGTGAATGGTTGAATGACTGATTATTGTGCAAAGTACAAGTACAGGCCTTAACCATCTTTTACAACACCTCTTTTTTTAGACACCATCAATAAAAACAAAAACTATTTTTTGTATTTTATGGCTGTCGTTAGGAATACAAATCATTTTGCAACAGCTCTTTTTCTAAAAGCAACTTTTTTTATTAATGTGCAATTTTTATTTTTCCCTATTGAATAAATATTCTGCAAAAATGGTGGTTACACAACTTTCTGTAATCACATGATCTTTCATAACAAAGTGAACAAATCAATTTTGACAGGACTTCAGTTTCTACACGATTTACTCGTTTATAAAGAATATAAAATCAAAATGTTTTGTAACAATTTGTTTTTGTAGGAGGCAGAGCTCCGACTGGTGAAGTACCTCCCTGACATCCTAACACTGCAGAAGGAACTAGTAAAGAAGTTTCAGAACATCACGGAGCTGACCTATGACACCATCAATGAATTTCTTCACAGTCAGAAAGCCGGTATAGAGATCATATAGACACATCGATATCAGCTTTTTTCAACTAAATGACTCATACATGCAATATTGTATCATGTCTTTTAAATTTGGCTTAAATCATGGTTAAATAATTACAATATAGTTTAGCCTAAAAAAAGGACAATGATTAAGTATTCTTAAAGTGTAAATATTCTATGGTCATTCTGCATAGTGAACAATGACTCCATGCGCCTTTAAAAATGTCTGGTTTCTTTCTGATGACAGCTTCATTGAAAGCCTGGTACGAGAAATACATCAACATCTTCCTAACAACCTGGAACCAGCTTAGAGTGTCTCTGGCAACCAATGGTAAACACAAACTATAGAAATAAACCTGCTCTTTTTGCAGAACAGTAGTCTAACATGCGTGGAAAATGTCCTTCAGGTGAGATCAAGATCCCAAATGAGTTCTGCCAGAAGGACCTGGACCTGAAGAGTGACTTTAAGGTGCTTTTGCCCCAGCGGCAGGGTGCAGGCCTGTGCTCCACAGCTCTTATCAGCTACCTAATTGCTCTGCACAATGACCTCATCTATTGTGTGGACAAACATACTGGAGAAGAGACCAGGTGAGGGCGCTCTTGCCACATTTATGCTCAACTGCATGTTTGAATGTGTTTGAACTTATTGTGCAAATGCATTTAAAATGTTTTTAGATATTTGGATAAATGATTAAACGTCTGGTTGTGAGTAACCAACACCCTGGATTTCTTGGCTGAATGTATTCATATATACATTTTACAGCTACAAAGTGAGCCCTGCGGATCTCACTGATCTGCATGTGGTCCGTTATGAGCTGGAGCGGGACTTGATGCCGCTGGTTCTGTCCAATACCCAGTACAGCATTGAGAAGGGCCAGGAAACCCTCCATGAATATGATTTGCTCAAGATCCAGCAGCAGATCATCTTGCGCTTCCTGCTGGGAAAACCTCTAATCACTCTCAATGTGAGTGCATGCAAAACACAACTGCAGCGCCTTTTAGAAGATCAGCTAAACTTTGTTAACCTTTATATGCATATCTTTCTACTACAGGGCATTCCTACCCTCGTCAACAGACACGATCGCAACTATGAGATAATCCTCAGAGACGTTAAAGTCAAAGTCAAGCAGGTAAGTTATCAGATCTCCACAGCTCAGACTAAAATTTGTAAACTGGATCAGCTATTAATCCTTCCCTCCACAGATCTGGCATTTTATGGACATTTGAAAGAAAGCCACAGTTGAAAATGAGCTATAATAGAGCTGGGTATCGATTCAAACTTCAAGAATCAATTTCGATTCGGATTCTGAAGAGTTAGAGTTGATTATCACGATCCACTTCAATCCGATCTGTTTCAATTTGATATTGATATGGGTTAGTGCTATTAAATTTTTTTTTTGAGCTGTTACCTTAACTATCAGTCTGTAATTCAGTTACACAACACTGAATGGGGTTACAGTTCACCAGGGGAAACTGTGAACTAAGTTTAAAATGCCTCCTATTTCAGCTGTAAAAAAGGGGGAACAATGGTAAACAATGAAATAGATTTTTGGATGTCTCAACCGATTCTTAGGAATTGTTGTAAGAATGTTATATATATATATATATATATATATATATATATATATATATATATAAAGAAATAAAAAAACAACAAATATATATATATATATATATATATATATATATATATATATATATAGTTGTTGTTTTTTTATTTCTTTTTTTATTTCTTTTTTTATTTCTTTATTTTTTTAGCACAGCACTAAGCCATAGGATACCACAATTAATGAGTAGTGACACAGATGAAAGCAAAATTTGTCTTTTGACTTACATCCGAAACACTGTATGGCAGAAAACTGACACTGATCACAGTACTTCCAAAGTGAGAAGTATCATGCTGTGGGGATGATTTTCTTCAGCCGGAACAGGTCAGCGTTGATTGGGAGATGCATGGATGGAGTTAAATACAAGGCAGTCCTGGAAGAAAACCTCTTAAAAGTTAGAGACGACAGAGGGAAACTGTCCAGCGAGACGGCATCCCCTTAACATATAGGCTACAATAGAATAGTTAAAAATCATATCAAATTCATCTGTCAGAATGACTTGGTCAAAGTCTAGACCTGAATTCAATTTGATGTATTTTGCAAGACTTAAAAATGGATGTTCACAGAAGCTATTTATCCAAGCTGACAGAGCTTGCAGTATTTTGACGAGGGCTATCAACACATATTTTAGTGACTTGCTATGAAAAGTGGGTAGAGATAAACTCCACAAGATTTTCAGCCATAAAATCAGCTAAATTGGCTATACAAAGTATTGACTAAGGGTGAGTGTGTGTGTGTAAATGCCAGCACACACTTTTCAGATCACAAGTATTATTTTTAAAAAGATTGAAAAAAGCCTTCCACTTGGCAATTATGTGCTACTTGGTGATGTTTGCTGATTTACTGTGAAATTCCTATGTATTACATTTAATTATTTTTTTCATTTTGGTTGTAACATGATTTACTGTGAAGAAAATTTTTAAAAGATATCAAGCAGGTTTTGCTTACTTAAAACTAGGGCTGGGCGATATAGCCTCAAATCTATCGATATAAATCAGTATTACAAAATAATCTAAAGCAGGTTACGAAATGTCTTGCAGTATATTCTTTATACATTTCAAAATGACTTCTTATCTACATTTTCACTTTACGACACAATGCCACTTAACATCTTCAATAAGGTGTCAAAAATGCCATTTAAAGAACATTTATTGTGCCAAATGTATTTACAATATATTACGGGTTTTCTTCCGAAATAATGCAACACAAAAATTCCCACAACATAAATAAATATGAAGATATTTTAAGTTTAAAGGAAAAAAAGCTAAATATGAAAAATAAAGTTCAAAGTTGTTTGTTTTCCTGGTTACTTATTTATACATTAAATACTGCACAAAAAGAAGCCTGCATATCTTTCAATTAAAAATGCTTCAAGTTCCATTAAATTAAAAACAATACATTTTAAACTCTCAATATCTAGCATGAAGACAAACACCAAACATCCGTATCTTTGCGTACTTGGTATGTAGGCACAACTTGATGCAGTTATGTATCAAAATGTATAACAGCAGTGTAGTCTAAATCTCTACCTTTTGCCCACTAGTAATTAATACTTGTATTAGGTCTGAAGATTCTTACTTTATATACAAAAATAGAATTGGTTTTTACCTTTTTTATGCTGACAGATTCGGCAACAGCTGTCGCCTTCCTCAGAGCTTCCACTGGTGTTATCGTGGCATCTTCCGCTCTTCCAGGCTCTGGAACATCACGGGCAATAGGGGGTGACATTGTCCCCTACTGCCCACACCTAAACAGCGGAAGATGCCACAATAACACCAGTGGAAGCTCTGAGGAAGGCAACAGCATAGGACAGCATGAGGAAAGGATAGCGGAGAAAATTAATACTTATGTTCAACATAATTTAATGGATTTTCTGTACAAATTCCCATAAGTATCTGAAATGTATGTAATTATGCCATCAGGAGCCCCTGCAGACCCTGACCCTCTTCTCTGTCGCTGGGGAGCTGCACTCCTACAGCGAGGTGTGCGAGGCCTTGTCCACGCTAGAAGTGGCGCTCGGCTTCCTCGCCATGACTGGTGGGGAGCCTCACACGCAGCTGTCCTCCTACCTGGAGGAGGTATTGCAGATGGGAAACCAGATGGCTCAGCATATCATCAAGGTCAGCCTATCTGAGACACCGGTTATGTTATCTGCTACATGTTCATCCTCTCTTCCGCTGTCTAGACTGTTTAGTTACATTATACGCCCAAAAACAACATTTGCCTGTTACTTCAACTTTTTTGTTAACCATCTTTGATTGAGGCTGTAATATTTAATTTTATTGACGATAGTCGTGTGCATGAGGTATTGATGAGTTTATGGTCTCCATTTTTGCTCACAGGCTTTCAGCATGTGTTGTCTAAAGCACTGTGTTGCTCTGTGGCAGCTGCTGGCCTCACTTAAATCTGAAAACATGCTTCGCCTTAAGAGGGTGAGATGTCATTACATTTTTTCCAACTACTACTACTGGTGATCTGTAGTTTGATTGTAGAATATGTAAAGGGTATGTTATTGACTCCTTTTTTTTGTGTTGGTTAGGACCCATTTGTGGGAGTCCCAGAGAAATACAAGCAGCCTCTGGGTGAGGAAGAGCACAGGCTGCTCATTGCTTTCTTCTCCAAGAACAGCGCTGACACTTTCCTGTTAGAGATGCATGAGTTCTTGGTTCTGGTCCTCAAAAAGCCCAATGATCCTGATACCTACAGGCCTGATTGGGGGTAATACGAATTTTCTATATTTGGTATATTACAGTTTTTTAATCCATGGTGATGTATGAATGTTGAGCTCTGTGCCAATTTGGAAACTAAAGGCTGTCACAATCACACGTGAATGTAAATGCACAAAATGAAAAAACAATTTTTATTACCTAATAAATGTGGTTATTTGATCCAATTTTCTAAAACAATAATATTTAATCAACACATTTTCACATTACCAGTGGTTGAAGGACTGACTACACTTGTTACACTCTGATTTTATGTCCAGCCATGTTTGTATAATGTATAAAATAACACATTACATTAGAATTACATGACCAACAGTAGTATTGCAATCAAGGCCTATCTGCCCTTGATAAACATGCCTGGACATAAAATCAGAGTGTAACAAGTGTAGTCAGACCTTCAACTGCTGGTAATGTGAAAATGTGTTGATTAAATTTTATTGTTTTAGAAAATTGGATCAAATAACCACTTCAGTCTGAATTTTAATGTAGGTGTTTCATTGACTGTATGGTACTTTTGCTCTTGATGCTTTATATCTTTATTTTATTTTATATATTATCATTTTTCTCTTCTCAAGTTTGAAAGACACTCTGGTGTCTTACATGGAGCGAAAAGACATGGACATACCCCCGGATGTGGAGGAGCACTTCCCTGAAGAAATCTGCTTGTCCCATTATGTTGAAGCCTGGAAGTTCATCATCGCCTTTAAGCAGGAGCGTGGTCAAAGACAATGAAGAGATCATCATCAGAAATGCTATTTTTGCTGCCTTTTACTTAAATGTTCTTTAACTTGTTAAAATGACAGTATTGTTGTATCATGTTTTTGCACACAAATCTAAAAGATCTGCCTTTTCAAGAGCACTGAGTATCACGGAATAAGTGTGTCATTTGCCATTAAGAATATTTGAATATTAGTGATTTTTTTTTTTTTTTTTTTTCCGATTCTCTCAGGATGGAAAATAGTTATATTCTTTAATTGCACTTTACGTATTTACTCACATTGACAATAATGATTAAAAAGAGTACTCAGGACCAAAATGTGGGTTAAATATGGAGATGTAAACTGAACATATCTCAAAGCCTTAGTACTGAAAATAATGTCTATCACCTGCTTTCCTTTGTTTTAACCACTATTCAGTTTTCTAATGCTGTTGCACGTTTTACCAATTTTGAATTTTGCTATCTGTTAATCCAGCTCTTTAATTCATTTTTTTTCCTTTGAGGAACATTAAGAAAGCAATCTTTGTTATACTTCTGATAAATCTGACATTTGATGTTCTTCACTGTTTCGATTCTTAAGTTCATCATTTGTGGTCATATGTCTTAATAGGTACCTTAAATAATATGGAGTGGCCTGCAGTTTTTTTCCTGACTTGATATGAGGTGTCTGGCTAAATGTTGTTTCATGCTGTCATATGAACCCAAAGAAATTCACATAGATGTTAATAAAATGTAACTTCCTTTGCAAAAACTTTAAGATGTAGACTAGAACGTCAATTTTTTTTCACTCCGGAGCAGGCTACGCAGAAGAAATTTGACAAGTTACAGTTAAGCAAAATATTGCTCACTTTAGTCGTGTTAGCTCTGCCTTACAGGCTTTAAAGGAAAACATTCAGAGGATAAAACATGTTTAAGAAATACTTTTGCAGGGTTTTTATTTTTTTTATTTTTGATAACTACACAAATGTAATTTTTTTCTAATTTGAGATTCATCTACAGCCACGTTTATATGTAACACCAGTAACAATGTGAAAAAGGATTAAAAATGTTTTGCTTTTTTTAGTGGCATATTCTCAGTAAAAGTTTTAGAAAAATCAGTTCTTGCATAATTTGAGATAACCCTTTACTGTAAACCCCCCACCCCCCCAACAGATGGAGCTATTAACATTCATCTTAATAGGATCCTTATTCCAGATTATACAGCATCCTGTGTCTGTTCTAATGATCTCTTTGTCTTCTCTGATTCTATGATGATGAGCTTGCTAGGTCCTGCTGCAACATAGCCCCATTAAATGATATCTACACCTCCATAATTCAAAGATGGTATGATGTTGGAAAGCTGTATTTGATTTGAGCCCAACATGTCTTTTGTTAAGCCCATACCTTTAAATTTTAGATTTATCTTTCAATACAACATTTTCAGATTTCCCTGGTAAACTCAAGTCTGGGCTTCTGCTTTGCATATAGAGAAAATGTTTGCTTACCTCTTATGAAAGTTAAACCTGTGCAGTCTCTTTCTGGTTGCACCTTCAGACCAAAAGTGAAAGGTTTATTAATGACTTTTTTAGCATCTTGCATGCTGCTTTCAGTATGAAGTTGCATAGATTGCTAGACTTGAGCTTGCTGGTTGTTATTTTTAATATACTCCATTTCTAGACTGTTCCATTTAGTGGGATGTCTTACTGCTGATCCTGTAGAGGACTCCTTACTGACTCATAAGCTGCTACAATCTTAATTTTCTTTAAAACGTTTCCACGGTGCTCTCTTTCATTTCAATAGTCACAAGCCACCCAAACTAAATGTGATATTCAAACAGATGAAATCTTTAAAATGCTAAGTAACAATGTTCTAGTTATGTACTGACGATGTGATACACCGGTGGGAATACATTCTTTTCCCCTTTTGAGAGGAAAGAAATGTTGGTAAATGTCCACTATGTAAGCCATTATTTCAAATCTGAATGCGCTGGATCAGCTTATAAAGAAGACTGGACTAAAACTGCTCTACAATAATCGGAAACCTATTGGGTCATACTGAAAATACGTAAGATACATTAAACAGGCGTTATAAGAGTTTATAAAGATGTGGATTTATTTTTGTGTAGCAATTTAGGACTAAGTATGAACTGTTTTTTTTAGATCAACATTCTGTAATGTAAATTTTTTTAGAGATTTTTTAAAAATATTAATCATGAGCTGCTAACGTAATAGGACAATTACCCTTCACGAAAAGAAAAAAGTAAATCTGTTTGCACAGTTAGGTAAATCTAAATGATCTCTATTTGCTTTTAGCGACTAATGTATAGTTTTCAGCAGCTTGAGTGCTGCTAGCTAAATAAATTAGCCTTTATTTACGAATTACATCACCGGCAAAAATCCAGCACAGGCAACATATGATGCAGTGCTCAGGAAATGTCTGCATGCCAAAGGTTTTGTGGCTTTTTGACCCTCGGCTGGTGGGAGCCCAATGTGTTTCTGATCAGGCTGATGGAAATGATAAGGAGAAGACAGCCGAAAGAACGCCGCTGGATAGCTCCTTGATTCAATTTCCTCTGTGCCAAAGTAGTGTTTAGCACAACAATGGCAAATGGAAGCCTTTGCCTGTGAAAGTAAACCATGTCCATGACCACCCTCTAGGAGGGCAGAAAACCTTAGGTTTACCAGTGAACCTAAAGAAATAAAATATTCTATTGAAAATATTCTGAATAAACAATTACCAATTCTGAGTTGATTACCTGCACTGTTGTCCAATATATTTCACCTGTAATGGTTCAATCTGACATCCCTGGCTGCCTCACAGTGTCCGTAGAGATCATTAGCAGGGAAAGAAACTGTACATGGACTCAATAAACACACCCACAAATGGGTCACTTGCATGATTTGTGCAAATTATCTTGCAGAATAAGCTTCACTGAGCAAGTTCAATCAGTTCACTTCCACTTCTGTAGTCCTCAAAGCCACCATGCTTGTGGTAGAGAGGGAGGAACAAATTATTTTCCAGCTTTCAGTTTGCTGTCTTTGTTTTTAATGAGGAGGAATCAGGGACAAACTTGCTAGTTCACAGTTAATAACAATCACGGTCCATGCACACTTTGGAAAAGGTCCGCAGCCTTTGCATGAGGAGGTTTGTTATGATTAACAAAGCTGGACAGCTTGTTGGAGAGGCTGAGTAGAAAGCTTTCATAACTCTTGTTGAGGTTCTGGTGTAGATTTTCACTCATCCCAGATATGACTGTCTTTCAAAACTGAAGAAGCTTTTTGAATGAGAGGAGACATGTCTGATAAATATGTATTAACATTGTGAAATTAAAAAGGGAGAATTAAGCAGTTGAGAACAAAGGAAAAAGTTACAGGACAACTGTTATGTTTCGAACAGCAAACTCAGCTCTCATAGACTTCCAGACTGTGCTGTGTTTTTGTCCTTATATAAGAGTTAATATCCAGCTTTAGTGCGTGTGACTCAAAACACTCGTTCGTGTACAAAAAAGTACACATTTGTGTAGTTTAAAATTACGTATTTACTTGGAAAAACAAATATTTTATCTGCTTCATATTTCTACAGATTCTCATCTTTACTGCTTCTAAAGTACATTATTTGGCCTTAATGTCTTCAGTGGTAAATTTTGAAGAAAAGAATGACTGTAAACAATGATTGCACAGAACATTTAATGCAGATCCTCACTTTTATCTGGATTTCTATGAGTACATATATTCTGATTTTTTTCATTTTTTGAATTTCATTCTACGTTATCCTGATCTTGCTCTCCTCTTCGGTGATCCCTTGCCTAAAAGGTTTTTCAATAAACAAGGCTAAAACATTTTGAACTTTAGCTTAATAAATGTTACCAATGCTTCAGTCTAGGACACTTGATCATGTTTGACTTTAAATCTCTTCCATACTATAAGCTTTGAGAGCGTTTCAACCTAAACCCTTTCCAAAACAGCCTCCGATATTCATCATGTTTACACCTCAGGGATCTAATATCATTCCCAAGCTTTGACGCCAGGCAGGCGCTCACAGCCAAAGGGGAACACGGTTTTTAATGACTCTTGTATGAAATCAGTACCTCAAAATACTCCAGAGACCTTAGAAAGAGCACCTACTCGCTACTGTATTTTCTATGGAGCTTTATGCTTCACTGGCAGTATGCGAAAATGTTTTCTTTAAATTAGCCCTTCAGGTGCTGCTGTTATTGCGTTATTATCAAATTAGTGTATTTTAATTACTACGTCATATGAAATAAATGTGCCACCAGGTCACAATGGGGTTAAAGCTCAGAGGGCCATGTTATAACTCTCCAGTTGCCCAGCCTGCTGTGCAGCTTTAAGATGAAAAGCAGAAAGGCAGAAAAGCTCTACGAGCACATCTGTGAATTATATTAGCTAATTGTGTGCACTTCTCTTTGCACTCAACACTTGAGTTGTCCTCCAAGCAGAAGGAAGAAATTAGGAGCACTACTGCCATGTTGTTCTATTAAATACGTGAAAAGAAAATACAATTACTAGTTAAGTGGGAACATACCACATGGGATTATAAGAGGGCCCAGCATTTAAAGATTTCAGGTTTAAAAATTGTGCCTTGTGCATGTACACGATTGCCTGGTAAAGAGATGACAGAGAACATCAAAAACCAGTTTGTGACATTTAAAACATGAATGTGAAATATAAAACTGCATTTGAAAGTGTTTTTACTCACCCAGATATTCTTTTCCTTTACCTCTTATACCTTCAAGTATACCAGCTTCATTACTTCAGCTCAAAGTCTGTTACAGAGCCACAGCTGAGTCTTTCAATCCATAACACGAACTTCATATATTATCGAATCAGATTGTTATGGAAAGACGAGAAGGTGTTTGAGAGGCCAAAAATATGTCTGCCATTTCGTAAGTAATAACAAGAAGCAAGGTCAAGAGTGTGTTCCAAGTACATTATGTCCGAAATGCCTGCTAAAGACTCTCCAATAGACTCTCACCTCCTCTTAGTTCCTCAGCTCCCACATAATGAACAGGCAATTACAACCTTAGATTCCTTTTTAGTAAACAGGTCCAAATTAAACTAATTGATGTAAAGCAGACTTCATGGTTGTTCTGAAAGCCATTACTTTGTTTTCACATTTCAGCCCAGTGAGGTACCTGTTATTCAAAAAACATGAGGTTGCCTCCAGTGCTTACAATGCCAAGCAAAGCTATTCATATGCTGCAGGCTTTACATTTTGCCACAATACAAACACAAACTTGAATTTACATCAATGAATATTAGCACAATTGTTCAATAAATTCTCATATGAATTTAAGTCTGTCTGGTCTTTTGCCGTCAATATTAAAAAAAAAAAGTTTTTTCAAGATTGTACCTGCTAAAGAAAAGCACTACATGAAAGTGCTGCTACTATGTCTCACAACTATGGTGTGTTCAAGGGAATGTGCCCTGGTAGTTTTCCACCATTTTGCAAGGTCAGGAAGTTTATTTCTGGTTTAATATGTGTCTACATAAACAGCCTGAGGCAAAATGCAAGTAGAACTTACTTTAACTTTCTTCCAACAATTTGTTTTTCTTTTATAGGAGTGTGGATGTGTGGCATGCAGGGCTAATAGTTTTCCTAACAAGAGATTCTTGGGATCCATGATGCTGTTTGTTCAGTAATGTTCTCTATCAAACTTGAGAGGCCTTTACAGAACAGCTGCATTTATACTGAGATTAGATTAAAAGCAAGTTGACTCTATTTACGGATCAGGTGATTTCTAAAGGATATTGCTTGAACTGGGTTTGAGTTAGGTGTATTAATTATTGATCTCTGGTTTCATTGTTTTTCTTCACTTCTATTTTTATTAAATCTGTGTTTACTATGTATTTCACTGTGCCTGCTTATTTTTTTATACCTCCTTGTTGTTAGTTTCCTTCATAGTCATGTGACCCTCCCCACTCACACACACACACACACAACTTCCATTAACCCCCACCTGATGTCAATACCGCTAATCACTCTGCCTCAGCATTTAAACAGGCTGTTTCCATTTACTCCTTGCTGAATTCAGTTATTTGAATCCAAACTCTGAAGTTCTCTTCATGTACATTTCAGTCAGTTTTGTGTTGGTTTTTAAGAACTCCATTATTGTCATATTGCTAGTTATCTGCTTGTGATTGTGTTATACAATGGAGGATGTGAGATATGAGGATTGTTACATGGCTCTGTGCTGTTTGCGTTTGTTACTCTTTCAAGAATTTCTGTAATTCCGATTCCTAGTAACTTCTTAGTAAGTCTATGCAGCACTTATGTTCTTGTATGAGGTTAGAAAGCAATTTTTTAGTGGAACAGAATATATTTTTTACATCAAAGCTGTGAAAAACAACCCCCCGCAGATTTTACAACACAAAATCTGAAAGGAAACTAATAGCTGCCTGGCACTCCACATATATTGTTATATAATACAATTAAATAGTATCCCTTCAACTCTTGTTCCTTCAGTTTTCATCTTAATTTGCTTCCTCCCAAACTTTTTTTTCTTTCTAGCTAAATTCGCTCTTCTTTCACTCACTCTCTTTTCCCTGATCTACTTTGTTATCTGACGGCTTTTGGCTGTGAATAGATAATGACTGTGCAAAAGGGTTTTGTTTCACATAACAATAAACTATAACTCTGCACTTCTGTACATACTCACTGTAAAATAACCCCGGCTTGGTGTATATATTATCCTTTATTACTTACGATCTATTTATTTGTATTTTTACTTATTTTTGTTCATATTTTTATTTTTTTTATTTTTTTTTATTTCACTCATTCAAGTTCTGTACTGGAGAAAAAAGTTTGCCGGAGTCAAATTCCTTGTATGTGACATACTTGGCCAATAAACTGATTCTGATTCTGATTCTGTTTACCATGGATACTGCAGGATTAGAGTGATTACCACTGGTGCCAGCGATGTAACAAGCCCGGAAAGCATTTCACCATGTATGTAGGTGCTGACAGTTATCCATCACAAGATTAGAGCGGATGGATTATGGATTGTTGTTCCTCCACCTGGTGATGAGAGACTAGAAAAAAAAAGACTGAATGTAGACCCCCAGGTACAAGGCTGTCATGAGTGAAAGTAATCCCTGCCCCTTGTTTGTTATAAAACTTGTTCAACCTTCAGCTTTTTGTTAGATGTATTCCCAACTATGCAGTTTAAGGTAAAAACGTTATACTTCTTACCTTGACCTTTCACCTCTGTATTCCCTACCGCCTGCGGCAGGCAAAAGAAGGAGATGGGTCTCCTGCCTCCATCTAAGCTCTCCTCCTGTCAGGGCTCAAACTGGTGTTCAGTTTCACTGAGCTTCTCGTCTTGGCCCCAGCACAAATACACAACACCATCTCGGATTGCACATGATAATATTTATCCTCAATTACAATTCCTCAGTAGGGATTCTTGAGCAGTGTACAGTGGCAGCAGACAAAGCAGAGTGGCCTTGAGTCTTGCTGAAGTGGGTTCCCCATTGCGCTCTAGAAATTTCCAACACTACCTGGCCATAGTGCAAAATAAGCAATGTAGCCATTAAGAGCTTCTCAGCAATGTCGAAGCACTTAGCTGTATATTTGTCCTGGTGATGAATGTATGCATTGCAACAGGGAAATGTGACACCATCTTGGATATACACTGGTGTCACATGTAAGAAGTGAACATAGTTGAAATAAAGTTATCCAGTGTCTTGTTAGACGCAATCCTGCCATTGACCCTGGAAATAATGCAAAGGGAAATATAGGTTAGATCATTTTGGTACAGAACATACACCATAGAGTTACTTGACTTGTGTTTGCTGATATATGCAGCAAGGATAAACAAACCATATTTGGTTAATAGTAATTATAGTTTAGGTGTCCTAATTATATTGGCATGTGATTGTTTGCATAATTTAGCTAAATAAAGGTTACAAAGGACCATAAATATCTTAAAGGTATCAGACAGGAATAAAGAACCAATATATATTCATGGCTTCCTGTTTTGGCAACACAGCACCATCTGTTATGTTCATTTTCTGAGCTGTCACTACATGGGAGGGTCCTGCAGCTAAAACCGCAATATAGAACTTTTCACCCGAGGACCGATTACTTGGCTGTACTGACTGACTTTCACTTTACGGCAGTACACCTCGCGCGACCTAATAATATAAATAAATCTGCAGTTTTGAGGGTCCATGGCAGATTCCCCAAAGAAACCAAAGAAGACGCTCTCAGAAGAAGCAAGGAAAAGGAACTGAGCTGCAAGAGCTGAAGCTGCTTGAGCTTTACCGCTGGTGAAGGCTTTTTCACCCCATGTTCACGCCGGGCGAGCAGATGCACCTTGTATGAGCCATGGAGCTGAACTTTGAGCTGAGACAGCTTCTCAACCCCAAAGAAGAAGCTATCAGCAGGAGGGAGAAAAAGGAAACTGAGCTGAGAGCAGCTGAAAGCTGCTGGAGCTTCACTGCTGGAGAAGGCTTGATTCATACCGGAGTACATCAATTTTGAGCCCAGTGTGAATCGGGGATAAGGAAGTTGCAGCATGCTGAGCCACAGAGCTGAATGCTGCAGCTAATGACCAGGCTGTTCCTCTTCCTGTTACGTCCCCCTCGATAGCAGCAATAGCCGCTTTTCCTTCATCGAGCAGCAAGATGTGAAAAAACACAGGTCAGAGAAAATGTCCTTCGCATCACTGCGGTAAAAGAGGTTTTCTGTAAAACGGTTACTCGGTTTGGGTCAAACTGGGATTAGTTTTTTAAAACAATGTTACAACAATTCAGTTTTGTGTGGTCAGTCGCTGTGAATGAGACTTTAGAGATACAGTAGGACGTATGGATGCTGAACTAGCCGTGTTGCCACTGGGTTGGTAAGTAATTATTTGTTGTTCCGGCATTATTTGGGCATGATGATGTAATACAGTGCTGGGAAAACTGTTTGACGGTTACCAACTGTCACGCCGTTAGTTTGATGTTCAGTGGTTTTGCGTGGTGAGCTTGTAAAAGCATCAGTACACTTTTTTAGGTGCGCTCCATAGAGATCTGTTTTTACTACAGTGATGTTATGCCAAAAGCCTTGAGAGAGTGACAGATGGCAAATGTCTGCAAAGTTACGGAGCGTATCTTTAATCTCCAACATTCCTTCTTCTCTCTCCAGCCTCTGTCTGTTTGCTGAAGAAAAGCTCAGTAAGATGCTATCATCAACATGTGATTTGGAGCATTAGTTTTCAAACAAACATATTGTTTTGCATGTAGGCCAAAAAATTCAGCTTTGGTTGAATCTTACCAGAGCACTTTGTTCCACATGCTTTCTGTGTCATTTTCAAGGCTTAAATGGAGCTCCTTTATGCAGATAGTTCAATGAGTTGTATGGTGTATTTCTGAATAGACAGAATTCTATCTTCTGTTTGCAGAGGATAGAGTTCTCATTTTGGAAAATCAGGTTGACATTTTATTTTTGGGGGGGTGTTAGGGATTAGGGTTAGTTACTCAGTCTGTCTGTATGGCATACACAGACGTAGATCTAAAAACCAGATAGAAAATTTTTTCATTTTGAAAAACCATTCAAATGAGATGACTACAGCAGCACTCTGAGAAAGCGGACTTTGGCCAAGGCAGCCCAGTACCTCCTAACCCTCTAGAAGCTGATACGGACAATCCCTGAATTCTAATCACTGTTTCCTGGTACCATCGCAGACATTTCCTAATAATAATAATTATAAATCCATCTATAGCTCTTTAAGTTATGTTGTTAACAAACAAACAAACAAACCCTGGCAATAACATGTCCTCGGCAGAGGTATAATGCATTTCAAGGAAAAACTGGAGACTCATAAAATCAATTCTATGTAAAGGTGTACATCTTTCTTTAATGAAGTTATAACACTTTTGTCACCAATCTCTACTATATGATGCCAGGCAAATGTTACAGTATCTGGGAAGAAACTCATAACATCACATGTTTTGTAGTATATTGCCAATATCTGTTCAAAACCCGATGTTGACCTTGGCCGCTTTTGCTGGGTATGCATTTAGGAAATTAATTATTGTGCTTCTTGCCTCAAACTGTCCCACCAGACACGGTGTGTATCTTCAGCTCATCCATCTCATTTCTGGTTAGCCAATAGTGCATCATTTTGGTTCTTCCGCAGGTCAGCATGGGATTTGTTCCTTGTATTGGCTATTAGAGATGGCATCAGAGGATTGAGGATTTTCTTGCTGGGGAAGTTGATGGAAATAATGAGGGGAAGGAACGTTGGTCAGTTTAAGATTTATTTCTTCTTTTTTTAACATGCATACATAGAAAGATCTGTGTATAAAGTTGTTGTTTCTGGCAGAGCCTTATTTGGGCAAGTCAGCTCCTCTGTGCGATGCCCAGGAATGACATGCGTGTCATTTCCTGCTGGGAGTAGACATTTTGTTAGTACTGCTGCTGTCTGGCAGGCTTAACGTGTTCTCTCTCTGATTTCCAAAAAACATAAGTCTGTATATTTTTCACCCGTCAACAGCAGTATTATTTCCAGGCAAATTAGGATTGTGGTTAAAGAAGAAATGGAGTCTTAGTAGACCTTTGGTTTATAATAAAATAAATGAAATGCCTATAGGAGACCATTGATGCATATTCTTCCAAAGTGCTTTTGGCTTTGAGAAATAGCCTGTTTACTCCAACTCGCGATGCCTCTGGGGTGGTTGTCCAAATTGTATACATAAAAGTTCCACAACAAGTTCAGACTAATTACAAAATATCTTGAATTACATGATTTTAAGCAGGTGATAACAGAAGGATGACATGTAATTAAATATTATAAATTATTGTTCTGACTTAAATAAATTCTGTTCAGTATCTAAAATAAATACTTTTCTTCTCTTTTAACAAACTTGATTTTTAAAATGAACTGAACTGATGCTGTTGCACGTTGCATAAATTCAAACCAGTCATCTGAAAAAAACCCAGATACCCTTCTTTACAACAGTCTTTATCTTAAGCCAAAATTTTATATTTTAATCTAAACCATTCTATTATTCTTGTTGGATTATTTTAGAGTCGCTTGTCCTGCTTAAAGCAGGTCTTTGGTCCTGTCTAGAATGTTTTGGAGCCTTTAACTGGTTTCTTCCAGAATTGGGCTGAAATTACCTCCATCCATTTTGGCATCAAGAATCCATGTTTCCTGTTCCTTTTAAATAAAAGCCACCCCCCACCCAACATGATATTGAAAGATCTCATGTGACCAAAACATCATCTTTCTGTGATAAAATTAAACTCATTTATTGTGGCTTTCTTCAATAGTGGGTTTCTTATTAACACAGCATGGTTTTTAACCCAGATTTAGTTTTCATGTCAAAATGAGTTTTTGGCTGCTTCCTTGAAAATCTTTTTTTTTTGCCTGGTCTGTCAGTTGATCAGGATGGTCATTTCTTGGTAGGTCTGCAGTATCTCCATACTCCTTCCAGTTTCAGATAATGAAATGCCCAACATTTTTTATGTTTTATTGCCCAATTCTAAATTAAGCCTCTCCACAGTTGAATTCCTGACCTGTTTGCTGTGTTTGTTGTATTTGTTTTTTTGATTGTTTTTTAAAAGTATTTTTTAAGAACCAGAGGCTCTCACAAAACAGTGAGTTTGATAAGGGGTATAGGAGTGAATGGAGTGAATACTAATGTGCATCACACTCCAGACCAATATTGTCTGTAAAAAACATAAAAAAAAACATGGATAATTTTTGTTCATTTTCCAAATTATGCAGTACTTTGTGCTGGTTTGTCACTTAAAATCAAAATAAATGAGCTATAGTTTGTTGCAATAAAGTTGACATATGCAATGGGAATGCATATTTTTGTAGGGCGCTGTAATTCGGTGTACTCATGTATAACTATGTATATTTTTTGGTGTGAAAAGAGAACCTTCTGAGCTTGTAAGAAATGGAGGGAGAACAGCCCCAGGGTGTCAGAATTCACTCACAGAGGGAGGAAGTATTAGGCCAATGTCTCGACCTTAAGGTCTCCTTGCAAAGGGTGCCAGATTTAGAAGAAAGAATGAGCTCATGAAAACAGCATACAGCCTCAGACAGGGGTACTGTTTACACTTTTCTTTTTTTTAAGCCACCGAACGATCACTATATCAGTTTTGCTCAGGCTGTACACAAAAACTTAAACTTCTCCGAGGCTAAAAGGATAAGGAGCGGTGGGAGAGGTTGATAACCTAGGATGGCCTCCGGCCCACACAGATAACTGTTTCCTAACTGAGAGATAACCAAGGTCAGTCCAAGATGCTGAAGACAGCTTGTTCTTGAGAAAGTTAACCAAGCATGGACTTTTTCTTGTACTTTTATTAGTGGAGAATTTTATGTTTCTCCCATTTGCATTGAATTGCATATCACAGCTGTTATGTTATCAAGCTTAAAAAAGAAATCTCGTACTTTCATTGTAGTGCAGTACGGAGCAACACATGTAAAACATACAGCACCTTCAGTGTGCTAAGCCACTTCCTCATATTAAACAAAACTTTGCAGTTTAGACTTTTATGGGTATTCTTTTAAATAATACAATATATGTTTACTAATTGTCTAAAAATAAACTGTCATTTTACATCTTTAAAGTTTGTTTTATTTAATGTAACGATATTACATTGGGTTGGAATTGGAGGGTTCCGCTTCAAGTATCTATAACCGCTAATACGTTCACATTGTATCAACATACTGGCACTAATGTGAGTGCATGTTAGTGAATTCCTGCAAAAGACTATATAAAATTATAAAATTATTTTGGTTATTGTCTAGGCCATTTGATTGAAATTATTATATTTTTGGGTGGCAACACATTTTCTTCCTGGATTTCCCCTTATTTTGCTCCAGTACATTTCTATTAACTTTGACCAGCTCCCTTCTCCCAGTTGAAAAATGGCTTTCCTGCAGCATAATACCACCACTACCTTTTTTCAGATGGGGAATGTTGTGCTCAGTAAAAAGGATGCAGTGCTACCTTTCTTGCAATTTGTGCAATCGGGTCACATATTTTCCATATGTTTGATATTGGTTTAAACAGTCCCAAGTAAGATGGGAAACTTCTCCACACCTTTATCCCTGCTTCATTGGTCTTCATGGAGCAGTTTGCTAATTGTAGTACTCTAAAACTCTGAGTCCTTCAAACACCAACAATACAAGTGAAGGGAAATGGAAAAATAAGTATGCTACACCTTATCTGTAAATAAAAAATGTAAAAAAAATATATATTTTCTCTTCCACTTCAAAATGATGATCTACTCTATGATTATTGCGAAAACAAATCCTACTAAGAGTCAGTGTTTTTGTGGCTGTTACATGACAAAATGTCAAAAACAAAAACAAAAAAACATCGAGGACAAATAATATTTTTGCAGCCATTATATCAGTGGATTGTGTATTTCCCTTCTAAGAACTGTGAATAATCATCTTTCAGAAACCATTACTGAAAGGGGAGATGAGCAGTGTGTTATTTTAAAGAGATTTAGACCCATCACCAGTAGTTCAAATTTTTGGGGTCGATTGGAGGGCTCAGCAGCTCTCTAAGTCAGGTTTACTATTTCAGACTTTGACACTGAACCAAAATGTGGTCAACTACGTAAATCTCTGCCATACATTATGCAGCTGATGTCTGAAATAACATTAATAAATCTGGTAAAGGGGGGAAGATGGAAGTAAAGGAGGCGGATTGTGGGGGAAAAAAAGAGTAAAAACTAAAACAAGTGTTTTATTTTGTTTTGAACTGTTGCAGAGAAGCCTCAGCATGCGTCTGCTTTAGATCATGGTGTGATGACTTTACCACACAGCCCTCGTTCCCCCTTCAGAGTCATCCGTCTGAAGGTCTTTAGTGCAGATAAGCAGACAATGAAGGATCAGAGTTCGTGCCAGAAAGGCGTTTAACATCCTGTCTCCCTCGCAGCACAATAAGAGCATCCAATTTATTATCTGCTGTGGAGTCCGACAAACATGGAAACAACATCCTTTAGTATACATTGTCTTTAGAGGGGATTTAAAATTCTGTTGAGCTCTTTTTTATGATGCACCATGCAAATCTGTCAGTTTCCTCTGAGTTCAGAAGAGCTTTCACAGATTTACACCTCCGTGTTTCCCTTACACTCCTTGATTTCTGATAACAAGAAATTTAGTTCCCCGTCTCTTTTCATTGACAAAAAGGGTTCCTCCCAGCAGATCAGATAAATTTAACTCGTTGTGCATTTTCCCCCCAAAGTAAGTAAGTAGAAATCTTTTTTTTTTGTAGCAGGATTCAGGACAGAAATCACAAAGCACTCCACTACAAAAGAAAACACCCCAAATCAAACAATTTAAACAAGTTCCTAACAGATTTAGCTAAATTATACAATAAACAATGGTTTATAAAGTTCTAAAACTTAGTTGAAAGCATATAAAGTAAAAAACAAAAAAACTTAGTCCAAGTGAATTTTATTTCTTACATCAAATTATATTTTTTGTACTGACAGGCTACTGGAAGCTATCTTGAACTGTAATGAAATACCTTTAGGTTTAATGTCAAATACATGTTTAAACATGTTTAAACACATTAAGCAAATCAAACTACATTGATCTATACATTTGTTTAATCATGTAATTAATACATTTATAGAACATTTGTTTTGAAACATTTCGAATTATAAATTAGGGATTTACTGTGGCAGGAATATTTTTTCTGATATTTTTCTGTACTAAATTCATTTAATTAATATTGGGATGATTTCAACGGCTTTAGGCAGGAAAGAGCTAAACAAACAGTGATGAAGTAAATTAAATAGATTAAGCACTCACTAAGAGTCCAATGTTGTAAGACTTGTTTAAAGTTTAAATAGTGTTTAGTGAGCAGTAGCTCTCAAACCATACAAATTTCTTAATGGTTTTTACAAAGTTTGTTCATTTAATTTCAATGTGTTTTTTTTCTTCATGTTTTCTGTAAAAAGCATTGCAAACAAAAAGCTATATCCTGCTATTCAATCATACATACTGATAGGTTAAATATCAACACGTCTAATCAAAACAACACCAAGTTATTTTATCTGGTGGCTCAAATTTGAACAAACAGGATTCAATCAGTGAAGCATTTTGTGTGGTAATTAGTAGAGATGTGGATGTTAATCATAAAGCCATACGACGAAGTCTTCTGAGGCGTTGATGACGGACTGTTTGCTTGGACTGTGCTCCTGCGATTGAGAAGCGATGATGGCCAGAAGGAAACTGTCAGTCAGGGCTGGCTGTCACTGCCACTGCAAACAGGTGTGAATGTGTAGCAGTATCGTTGTCTTTAGTCTGAGCTGTATGGAAATGCACATGTTCAGCAGCTGTGAGGAGAGTGCATGTGTTCATGCGTGTTCTCATGAAAGGGAAGTTGCATTATTCTCCTAGGGAGGAAGCCCTGAATGCCTCCCCCTTATTTTCTATGAGTCTGTCAGTGCTGCAGCTCCTCTGGGTCTCAGTGCTTCAATATGGTGATTCTATGTGTCGAATAAATTCAGCTCCTTGGGGTGAAAGCAGTTCTGCCTGAAGGATGAAAGTTCATATGTAACCATACAAGCGGTTACTCCAAAACATTTGTGCTGCCTTTTATTTTCTACAGTGAGCAAGCCATGCTTTATTATAGATGTAAGAATATACAACGAAAACGGTCAAGAGTTGAACATTTTAACACACAATTTGCCTAAATGGTAATAAATGTTTTTAACATTTGTGGGTTTTTAATTCTACTGGATACAGTCATAGAATTCTACATCTTTTTTCGTCCCTGTTTTAAGTAGGTCTTTCTTTGAAAATTCTCTGCATATTCGATAATGACAGCTCATTAACGCTACACACAAATTCACTTGAAAAAAATGAAATTTAATATTTTGGAAAAAAGAAGCAACACATACAGAGACACAATAATGTAAATATCATCTGTATGGCACATGATAACAGAGTCTTATAAACACATTAAATCAGTATGGCAAGTATTCAGTCCCTTGTCTAGTAGGCTTTTTTTTTAAGTTGTTTTTGTAGTTTTTTAGGCATGAAAAAACTTGCAATTATTCCGTTTTTGTTCAGGTTGAGGATGGTTTTAAGAGCTAAATGAGCAAAGTGGAAGGTAATTGATTGCCCAGTGGGACTCGTAAAGTAATTGCTGCTTGGTGGAGCTGTTAGTATCATTAATTTCTTGCAGCAACAATATCATGGGTTAAAAAGGTCCTTAGGTATGGGTGTGTGTCTCTTTGTTGAACTGTGATGGACCACTGTCTAGAGTGTCCCCTACCTCTTGCCCAATGACTGCTGAGGACAGGCACATTTTGACATTTAAATCTCTGCCTCACATATGAAATCAATGTATCTTTGTTTAAAAAAAAAGGATTTAAAGCAGTGCTGCTGCACAATAATTATAAAACTGTTAATCACAAAATTCTATAATTGATTATTGAATGATATTGCTACACACCCAATCTTTTCTTTGCTTTTTTTCTGTGGTCAGGTATCTTCCACTTCATTGTGACTGATCCTCTTATTTTTGCTCCACCTATTCTGCACGAATGTTTACATATCTGGAGTTGGTGTGCAATATATACTCTTGGTGAGGCAGTCCAAAGTTGTTCAGATCAACTGGCAAGCATGGTGGATGCCTACTTCAACCATGTGACTAACATACATAACAGAGTAATATCCCCATTACTCCTTGGCCAAACTGCAGAGTTAATAACCAGTGCCTTTTCAGCTTTATATTCAATGACAGATTTGGGTCTCTGCAAGATCTGGTCAGGTTGTATAGGGCCCAGATAGGACTGAAATGCATTATGGCATGGCAACAGGTGGATCTGACAAAAAGTGAAAGAACACTGGTACTTTATAAATACACAGCGTAGAAACAGATGAAACTAGTTAACAGGATGTGAAAAAGCTGAGCGGGGAGCATGAACCAAGGTACTGAAGAAGATTGGAGTGACACAAATATAACAAAAAGACACAAAACTAAAAAATAAAGGGAGAACACCCAAAATGTTAAGGATCAAGACAGATAATCTTTATAAATGTGAGGAGGTGATGATGACACAGAGTACAAACAGTGGACTCAGAACTTTGTGGACTGGTGCCAGCAGAACCAACTCCTGATCAACACAGGCAAACCCATGGAGTTTGGGTTGGATTTCCTCAAGGACAGACCAACCACACTGACACCTGTGAACATCCAAGGAGTGGACATAGAGATAGTAACTCTAGGGGTGGAGCCGAACCTAAATATGGTATTTGTAGTGATGGGTAGAGCAGCACCGACGCAGAAAACATATCTAGCTCATAGAGTCAAACCCCATATCAGTGTGTGTATCGCTTTAAGAAATAGTTATGTGACCGATACAACTGCCGTTTTATCTGTCAGTAAAGCACTAAACTGTGTTTAAAAGCAGGAGTGTCTCCAGTTGATCACATGATGCTTCTCTGCTAGAAGTACATATTTTTAATCAAACTTATTTGAGGAACGTCACTGTTACATCACAGAGCCAGAAAGAAAGGGTACAGTTTCTGCCATTGTGGCATTATTTTAATCTTATATCTGCAAATTCGCCTGTCATTGAAGTTCTGCACCCCAGCTCCATCCACCCCTTGCAAGCATATTTTCTTCAAAAGCTGGTGAAATTGCTCCTAAAAAATGTAATCCCGTCAATGCAAAGACCTTGGAGAAACCAATAAAAAAAGATACAAAAAGAAAACAGTCTGCTTTAATGTCAATCCATAAGCATCACCTTCATTTTCACTTTTTCATATGTTGTGACACCCTTTCACATTTTTCGTTATGATATATTTTAAATATACCACATTTTTTATTTGGGACAAGATATCAAATAATGCAGTGTACAATATGGAATGAAAATAGATCAATGGTCTGTATATATTAGGTAATTAAATCAGTAGGTTAGTTGAGGTTCCCGATGTTTCCTGCCATCATATTTAAGATCCAGCAGGTGTCAGTAGACCAAAACACTAGCAACACAGTATCGACACAATATCAATACAGATTGGGCAATGTGCCAAAACACTTTATGAGACTTCATCTATCCATTGCTAGGTATTCAGAAAGGCACAAATTATTTGTTTTTTATGAACATTAAATCCTTACAAATACTTAATAATAATTAATCTCTTACAGTCACAACACTGATGCTCTCTACAGGAAGCGCCAAAACATCTGCTGAGGTCTATTGGAGTACAAGGAGTGCTTATTAAGACCTTCTTTGAATATGTGGTGACATTAGCCATCTTTTATGGTATTGTATGCTGGAGCAGCAGTTTATCTAAATCTGAGAGGAAGAGGTTGGATAAGGTCATCAGCAAGGCCAGTTCTGTTCTTGGATGCCCCCTGAATAAAGTGCAGGTGGTTGGAGATGGAAGGACTCTGGCCAAAATGGACACTCGCCCAGCCCATCTATGAAGATGTTGGTGAGCTGCAGAGCTCCTTCAGGGACAAAATACTGCATCCTAGATGCAAGAAGAAGCATTATCACTGCAGCTATTAGACTCTATAACCAGAACTGCTCCAAACTATGCCAGTGTTTATACACCTGCTTTAATTTGCACTATTTATCTCACTTCAAGTAACATTTTTGCTTTTTCGCACATTTTTTTTTCTCTCAGATTAAAAAAAAAAAACTTTTTGTAAATAATACATTTATTATTTTCAACGCAGTACACATGCACATTCTGTTAATTTTTTTCTGTTTTTTAAATAATCCTTATCAGTTGCAGATCCAAATAACTGCATGGTACCCTCGTTTTGTAATCATGTCCAATATGTAAATGTATTATTCTTAATTCAGTTTTATATACTTTAACTATCTTTCTTGTATGATCCAAATAGCTTTTGTCATCTATCACTTTGCTGCTGTAACAGGAGAATTTGCCCTTGGGGACAAGAAATTATTATTATTATTATTATTATTATTATTATTATTATTATTATTATATTCTATTAACAAGACTTTCTTAATGTTTCCCCTGTTCTTGTATTCAAAATGATACATCAGTACATCATCCTGCACACCCATATATCTAAAGCATGGCTTTTGATATCTGCTCTGTCTCGACACATTGGGCTTCCTATACAACACATCCTGAAGAAGATGGTGGATGCCAAAACATGACGGTGTGTTTGTGGTGAGTGAGGATGAAGTAATCCTCACTCTGGGGCACTCCTCCCTCTGAGCTGTCATTTACGGTTTTGGCGAGCACACGTAGGCACCGTCACAGAGTGACCAGCGTCTGTTTGTCTATTGCCTTAGCCTTTGTTTTAACCACTAACATTTTAACTTATTCCAGTCCCATTTCAGCTTCTTTGACGTCAACATTTGTTTTTCCTTTTGATACTATAAATGGAACATATTTTTGTTGTTGACATAAATACAGTAGCAGGCATGTGTTTATTTTCTCCCCCCCCCCCCAAGAATCAGGTGAATCAACTGCATAGCAGACTAACCCACTTTGTTCCATAGACTAAATTCAATGCCATTTCACATTGATTCTCAACTGTTTTCCAACCATTTGAATAAAACAAGTACATTCAGAGAACACCTCTTTTAATCTGGTGTTATGATCTGAAGTTTTTATGGACCTTGAAAATCTAAATGCTCTCATTGACAGGAAGCTTTTACCTTTTCCAAACTTCTGTTAAAATACGCCTCTGTAAAAATATTATCTGCACATTTAACTTTCATTTTCCTTTGTTGATGATGATTCAATCATGGAAACAATGTTTTCCATGGATACCTTTGTAGCAAAAAGCAGCAAAATTCATTCAGAAAATATGTATACTGTAGCTTAAAGCGTAAGCTATGGTATTTTTTTCCTCAACTATATTTTGGCTTGTAGTGTCTTTTGCTACAGTACCCCCACTGACCTTGTGATGGCAGTCTGGTTACACTTGAGCAGATTCAGCTTTTAGCTGCCTGACAGGTTTTTGAACAGGCTTCTGTCCCAGCACGTCCAGTCCAGGAAAAGGAGTATTACAATAGGTTTATTAAGATGTATTGACACCAGATGTGCCCTGCCCCTTCTCTAAAAATGGGGTAAAAAAAGGATTGCATACTAATTGGCCATCTCAGCAGCTGGCCAAATTTGTGTGGCACAATCAGCATAATCATGCATGAACACTTGCACGTAAGCATAAAAGCAAGGATCAAAATGTCATATTTCCAGTCTCTACTGACGGAGAAAGTTTTCTCTAAGTAGCTCCTTTAAACTGAAAGTAGACTGATTGGATTGTATCATTTCATATACAATCCAATCAGTCTATTTTTATGGTACTGAATCAGTTGTGTATTTTTGTCACAGGATAATGCTTAATAGAGGAAAATACTATAGTATTAGTATAAATAAACTCATTGTAAATTCCATCAACCTTTCCCTAAACTTTCCTCCTTTTCTTCTGATCACAAGCCATTCTCCACAGAGGTGCTTCCACAGCTGGGTAAAAGGTTATCAACTAAAGCTTTTCTTCCGTGATAATGCTTCAGAGGCTGTATAATCTCTTTATTGTTTATGCCACCTGGGTTGTTTATGGATAAAATTTTCCTCTCTGTTATCAATGACTCTATTTTATCCTGGGAACAATATGGAGGAGATCTCTGAATCAGAAATTCCTGCACAAGTTCAAAAATACAATAAAGATACATTATTTTTCTGAACTATCAAAACTTTTCCAAATATTTATTTTTTGTACAACATGCACAATCAAATTCTTAAATATATATTACATTGACATCAGTTTAAAATATCGAAATATATACTGTATGTTTATTGCATAAGCCAGAATCACAAAATTTAAGTACTATTTTGAAATATATTTTTATTTCTTTTAATTCCAATCACAGAACAAAACTTGTGTATGGCAGAAGACACGGCTCAAGGATGCAAATGTCAGTGATTACATTTTAAGATGCACATTTGAACAATTTAAGGTTTTGTTGATAATGAACAAAAACTAATCTGCTCTATAAAATTTACACTGACTTAATTCATATGATTTCAGCATTTTATTTTTGGTTTTGATTAAATTGAAATAGATTTTGTTTATTTCAACATTGCTGAATCCCCAATTTATGTTTTCTTTCTCATACATCAATATATTAAACAACAAAGCTTTTTATGGACATATTGCATTTCTGTACTTGGCTCCTTTATGATCAATTTTCATTCAAAAAGCTCTAATCCCGTGCTATGAAGATGGTGTTCAGGACACTCAGTGGGATGTCTTTTATTACTCACAATGTGGCTTGAAAAACCATTTGTTAAACAGTAGCTAAAAACCTCCTCAGCTTCTACCAGGCAAGAGAGGGGCTGAGACTTGGCCCGTGTTAAAACACCAATGTGGGCCCACAGTGCCATTAGTGGCTGTGCAACAGCTGGAAATGATTCCAAAAACATGGCGAGGAGGAGGCAGTTTAAAATCACATGGTTGCAACTCGGTTTTCACACCGTGCATGAGCGTATAAATGACGGCTTCACCCAGCCAAAGTGGGACTGTGTTTGTAGCTGACAAGACAGTAACATGAAGCAAATTGAAGATGTGCATCATAGAGTAATGCACACCACATGAGCTAGACTAGGAGATTTGAGGTGTTAATGGGCTTTTGGAGGGTGTGGGATCCCACATGGAGGGTGAAGGAAGGCCATCTGCTTCCTGTCTCCAACCTGAAGAGCTTAAATCTGGGCGTCTGAAGTGCTGCTCTAAAACTGTAGCAAATTGAGTTCAAAACAATTTTAATAATTTTGTTTTTGCTTATTTAAATATGTCTACAACATCTGTATTAAACAATAACAAAAGTTAAAGTTTGTTACACATGTCAAGGTTCTGTAAATTTCCAGAATGCTTTGCTGAGTAAAAAAATAAAAATGGACAAATAATTTAATTAACTTTGAAAAATTTATAATATTTTGCCATAATAATTGAATATGTTCAATTGCATAGTTAAATAAAATATCAACCATGTATGTTTGGGAAAAAAATATTATTCAAATAATATACTTTTTAAAACTCATCTGCCTTTATATTTAAAAAAAGTCAAATTCAAGTTACGAGTAAAGAAAATTGCTCAAAAACTCCCCAGGATTGCAAGTAGGTAAAAAAAGTAACTCTCATATAGCCTCATAAACTCTTTATCTATTCAAACATAACCATGATCTTTTATGACTAATGTTATACTGGTTAAAATAAATGACTGTCTTCCATGTTGAAACCTTTGTCCTTAGCAGTCTATTATCCAGTAGTGAACGTAGTCAGGTAAAACAAACCCACCTGAATAAACTTCCTACTCTATCTGCTCTAATTATGGGATTATCTCTGGAATTTTTATGAAAACTGAAATAGAAAAAAAAGCACACACAATTGTATACAGAGACAGGATGAATTTCCAAAATGTTCCAACTTTTTTATATTACATACTATATATATACACACATATATATGTGTGTATGTATACATGTGTATATATATATATATATATATATATATATGTGTGTGTGTGTGTATGTATACATATATATATATATATATATATATATATATATATGTGTGTGTGTGTGTGTTATACATATATATATATATATATATATATATATATATATATATATATATATATATATATATATATATACAAAGGGGAAACTTTTATTTTCTTAACATTAAAAACACTGACATATTTCCTTCAACCAGCATTACGTGACGTAAAATACGTTTTAATATGCCTTTCAAACTCACAGTGTACAACCTTCGAATGCACCCTAAACTGCTGGTCAAAGCCAAATGACCATTATTTAGTGTTAAATTCACCAAATCTAATAAGCTGTGAGTAAGGTTGAATTTATCAGATTTGCAATGTTATTATCCAATCTGAAGCAAGAATTTTTTCCTCTCATTTTAGGCTTGCTGAGACACACACACGTACACACACAGGCTCCTACTGTAGATGAAATGAGGGTGGTGCAATGTCAAGTTAATCAGCTTGTTGTTTCCATGTCTTTGAACATAAATGGTCCTAATGGCACACAAATGTAGCCAGTTTTGTTAATAGCTGAACTGGCTATTTCATCCACAGATCAGCAGATTTGTCCTGTATCTCTGTGATGTCTATCTTGAAGTTTTGCAGTCCATTTGCACAAAGTTACAGTGCTTGGGGATTCGGAGTTGTTAAACATTGTTCTCTATTACTCAAGAGCTCGAACCTTGCCAGTAACGTTTTCACCAACTGTAACTATCAGATTTCAATTAACTATTGCCATGATTTCAACTCAGGCAATTAGGCTTTTAAATTTACAACTAAAGGATTTAAACATATGCAAACATACGCAATGGTGATTTGGATAAATCACCGTGATTTCATATAGTATTCAGGATGAAAATGTTGAAATTCAAGTCTGATGACTGTAATAATGAATTTCAGGGTTCTCAGGCACACAAGAAAACAAACTTATGTCCTCACACATTTTTGGTTCAACTGATTTGGTCCCAGATACTCTTTGAACACAATTGTTTTTGCTCCTTCTTTGACAATAAAGAGGTCAGTGATCCATTTCTTCAGGGTTGTCTCTCATGTGGGCTGAAATGGAGCTCTTTAAATGCAGTTTTATGCAGGTACCAAACAGCAAAAACATTCCACATGAAATGATTTAAATCTCCCTGAAATATCACGAGGCCCTCCTCTCGGCAGCAGAATTTCACTGGTGAGTAGTTGCATCACTATGAGAATCCTGGGTTTAATCCTCAAAGGCCTGTGTTACACTTGGAGCGTGCCTTTCCTTCTCAGAAAAGGCCTGCTTAGTTTTATTTATGAACCATGACAGTCTTGCTACGGACAGTCCCACTGCGTCAGTATAAAAGATACTTGTGCAAATCCAAGTTTTTGTATCTCAAGGCCTAGTATATTTTATTTTCCTTTTCTTTCAAGTATATGTACACATATCACTATTAAGAAGAACAAATGAAACCCCCCCACAATGAATTAGTCTTGTATTATTTCTGGTTCAAGGAGAAAAATCCAAAAACTGAAAAGTCAAAAAATCGATATTATAATTTACAGAAATATTTTAATATTTTGCCAACCCAAGATTATACATGACTCAATGAATAATATTCCTTTATATACAAATTATTGTGTTAAATATATATCAGCATTACTTTTTATATCTAATTTCCTTTTTTTATTACATTTTGTCTTTATCCTCTCTTTTAGACAGTTTTTTTCTCTCCTTTAAAACATCTAATCAATCTCATACGTGGAAATCTTTGCAATATTTTGGTACCAAAAACCTACAAATACTACTACTACTACTACTACTACTAATAATAATAATAATAATAATAATAATAATAATAATAATAATAATAATAATAATAAAGAAGTGCCATCAAATATTTAAATCAAATATTGCTTTTTCTAATTCAGAAATTACACTTTTATAGCACAGAGAGAGCATAAGAAGTGGAGGACTTAAAAAAGCTGAATTTACTTTAACATATAGTTTATGCAACAAGGCATGGCAAGGGAATTTTATTTATATAGCACAATTTCAACACAAGGCAATTCAAGGTGCAATAGCAGATTAAATTGGCCTATCATTGTAAACCAAAAACTGACTAAAAAGGACATTTACATACATAGTTAGCCAAATGAAATTATTTCACTTACTGGTCACACTGAAAAGCGTGGAACCAGCAATATTAAGATTTAGCTTTACAGATTAGCAGAGGAAGTGTCAGGATCCATAGGTGTGCGTCTCTTGAGTTTCAGTTATTCAGTTTCTCACCATTTTAATTAGTTAAGTTTCTTTCTAGTGTTTATACCAATGTTTCCTTTTGTTTCTCTCCTCTCTTACCTGTTATATTCACTACTGTTTTTATTTTGAGTTTTATCTTAGGCTACTTTATTCTTATATTTGTATGGTATTCTTATTTATTCTTATATTATTCTTATATTCTTTATTCTTATATTTATTATTGTTAATACTATACATTTCATCTGTCTATGTGGAATATATGCAGACTGCATTAATGGGTTGAATCAATATACAGCTCCAAAAAGCTCCTTTAATTTTACTCAATCTCTATGTCCAAATTAAAGGTTGTGAAAAAACAAACTGTGGACCAACTTATAGAGTTTTAAACTGGAAAGAATGATTGTGTCCATTGAATCATGTTTTAATTGCACAGGTAAACAGAGTTTTATTTGTAGGAAAATTAGACTTTCAGCTGCTTCGATCTGTTGCTGGAATGTTTTATAAGACTGCATTAAATGTTTTAGTAACCACGTTTTTTTAATTTTTTTCAAACTAAAAGGTAGATCTCAACTTCTACCTGAGTACAGAAGGTATATAAATGTAAGTTTTTTAAATTATAATTTTGATCAAAAGAGATTTCTTGCCACTGCAATGATGTGCTAACTTGACTCACCAAAGGGTGCCTTTAAATCAATTGGTTGGCTGCCAGGTTTTTAGGTATTGTAGCCTCTGCTCTTAATATTTTTCAACTTCCCTCCTTAATGTACAAATCATTACACAATTTACACCTATTTACTCAAATTCAACATCAAAACTTTTCTATCCCTAATTTCTTCTTGGGATGCCTCTGTATTCTGAAAGTTTTACACTTTTTTTGTAGATCTTTCTTGACTTTGTACATGGAAATGATGATAGACACTCTAAGCTGAAAGCTTGAACACAAACTTTAAAGAAAAAGTTTAAAACCTATTAAATTTTTCCTTAAATGAAATGATACTTTTGAGTAAATCATGACCGATGATGGAATACTTGTGGAATAACAATATGAGACACAAGTCTGTCATGCAGGCAGTTAAGGCACTGACTAGTATCCTGTCTCCTGAGAATCATAGGTTATTTATAGAGTACATGGGGAAGGTAGAAGGAGACTCGGACTTCAGTCTCCAACACGCTTGTGCAAAAGCGTTTGTATTTCTAACATACGATGTGTTTGTGGGACTGTATGAGCAGTCAAATATTTTCATAAGCGATTTTCTGTCAGCAGCTTTCTCTAAACCACGCTTCTGATCAGTTCTGTTAGGGATGAAAAGATCCCTTCAGTGTTAGACAAAAGCTTGACTTTGCCAACCTGAATTTCACACAACAACACATAAAACTGTTATAAATGTACAGATTTTCTTAGACAATGACAAAACTTTTTGGCTCTTCTTGGCCATTACAGTAGCTACCATGGAAGCACTAAAGCATGCTTTTCTTCCTGCATAACATTGCTATGGTTCTGAAAGAGTGAAGCTTTGATTTATTCAGTCACATGAAAAGTTGTGTTTATAGTAACATTGGTTGGCTGTAAATATGACATTCACGGAAAGCTGCTTTAGTGGCGTGTGAAGTGCGAGAGACTCAAAGGGAGATGTATTTCACTTTAATTTCCTCTATGGACAGGCACTGCTATGACTGCTACCACTGCTCCGGTGAGACGAGCTCAAGATAAGAAAAATAGCGAGAGTCCCTTGGCAGAGAGGGTACAGTGTGGGGAATTTATGAGCTGCTGAAAGAGTCACTTGAACAGATATTTTATTTCGTAACATTATATCTCAGAAGGAGCTTGTGTTTGTCATAAACCACAGTGAAAAATCCAAACTGTGGATGTTGGGGATGTTTTTGAAAGAAATATTTAAATATTCTCAAAAAGGTTTGCTTGTATATCACACCTCATAGAAAACCTTACATCCATCGGCAGTGTCTTGCAGAACTCTTCCTGCAATTTCTTTTTCTTTTTTACATTTTGTCACTATAAAAACAAAAAGCATACAATATTTTACTGATATTTAATGAGACATTATACAATATTGCATAATTGTGAAGGTAAATAAAAATTTTGGTTTCTCATTATTTTTTTATAAATTTAAATCTGAACATGGGATGTGTATTTCTACTCAGACACCTTCACTCTATGACAACATAAATTGCACTGCAAAATTATGAAGGCCAGTGTAAACACCAGCACTAATCTTCTAGAGACATTTAGAAGCTAGTGAGGTTATAAGGAAAAAAAAGAGTGCCTACCATTCAATCCAACATCAGATAATCGAAATGTATTACACTAGTGCATATCTATCACAATCATGGCAGTCCACCTACCATGCAAAACAACCAGAGTTTTAAATTCAAGAAGCGATAGAGAAGTCAGTAGTTACTCTGATGGAGCTGCAGAGCTGATGACCTCAGATGAAGAATCAGTTGATTAGGGCAAAAATAAATAGTCCCTTCTACAAATCTGAGCTACAGGTAAGAGTGGCAAGAATACATTCTGGACTGAAAGAAAGTTGTAAGAAGTCTTGTTTGCCAAAGCCATGTGAAAGGACACAAGCTGGACATGACTGCTGTGATCGAAAAATTTATTATTATGATTAATCTCTAGAATTATTAACACTGAGAGCAGAGGAGCCAGACAACAGGTGTTGAGTTCGAGGTTAGAGAAGACACCACTGCTTGAGAAAATATTGATTCTTCTTACAAACTTAGTTTTGAGAGTTTCTCTTATTGTGTTACATATAACCCAAGCTATTGCCATTGTTTTGTATATGTCAAAAGTCACTTATTCACAGCAACAGTTTTGTCTTCAAAGTGATAGAGGCAAGGTTGCTGAACTTTATAAATACTTATTTTCATTTGAGCTTGTAAGGTGGTGGGGTAGTAGGTAGTTGGGACGTAGGGGGGTAGTTAGGAGGTGGGAGTTAGGAGGGGGGCAGCATTCGGCATTCACTGTGATCTGTGCTGTTCTCCTGTATGATCAATTCAACTTTTATTAAAACCTCCAAACGCTTAAAGGAATCTCTCTCATCTTTATTAAGAGTCTTAAATGCCACTACAACTGCTATGGGAAGAACAGGTAAAGTGTTTAGATGCCCAAAGTTCGTAGAGACATTACCCCATTGATTTGCAGCTGTAATTGCAGCAAATGTGGTTCTTTTAAGTACTTATTTTGAGGGGTGAAAAGTTATGCACACCACACAGATGAACCAGGAAAACCATGTATTTTCTATCTTAGATTTCACAGTTGCAAGTCAGTGTTTATTTTACATCTGTAGATTAATCATGTTTTTAAATATTACACCCGATTCTCCTTGATAGATTCAGAAACCCGTCTTAATATAACATTTATGAATGATTAATAAAGTATGTTGAACTATAACAACATTTTATTTTGGTTCAAATGTTGTGCTTTTTTTGACTTGAACTTTCTCAAGCAAAAAAAAAAAGATTCATGATTTAAACACTGGATTCATTTAACATTGTTCCAAACGTGCAATATTCCCTTTCCTTATTACAAAAGAGGTGTTAAGAAAGGGCTACAACAACATAACATCTGTGGCTATTACCTTCAACAATGACTGCTACTACTATTTGGTGAGGAAATGCATGTTGCTCAGAAATTATTAACCAAGGCCTTGAGTAGTAAATATGGCAATTAACGCCTGGTGGACTGGTCCAGTCAATGTTACAAGGTGAGTGACATGAGGCAGAGCATGCCTATAACAGGTGGAAGCAAAGGTCAGAAGTTAGCAGGTTTCTGGAAAAGGCCATTTAAAAGGTAAAGCAAGGAAAGGAAATTTAATTTCCCTCCTGGTCACTTTTACAGTGAGAAAGCTACTGACACAGAAGCAACAAAGTTCTTGATAACCAGACAGTAGCATACTTGGTAATGGAAATATTTCTCACCACCCAGTGCACCACTCCTTCACGGGAATGGCACAAACACTTGGCTGAAAATAATTAAAAAGTCAGTTTTGCTTCAAAAGTCCATTCCACTGCTCATTTGCATATCTAAGTCAATGAGGAGTTGACTAGTGTTGCTGCAGTGTTTGTGTAAATAAATCCCTACAAAGCTCACGAACTTGGCATCTAATTTGAGGATTCTGGTCTAACATTTGTTTAATGGGTTATTTCATTCTGAACAGCATTTGATTATTATGTAGTTCAAAATCGAAAAATTGAATGTGTTGTTTGATTCAAAAACATAGAGACTGTATTGTTTGATTTGGAAAGAAAAACCGAAGATTTAACCACATCACACCTAACCTGAAGTTTTCCACTCCAATCACAGTTTCTTAAAAATAGGTTCAGGATTTTGGGATCTTTTTTCTGAAAAAAAAAAAAAATACCAGTCTCCAGAAGAAGGGGTTTTCGAGGGAGCCAATGCGACCGGTAATGGTTTTGGCCATCTGGTTTTTCATTGATTCCTTAAAGATAAGTGTAGATGGGTGCTGCTGAAGTAATCTTGTGCCACAGATCCGCCTGCCACAGTATGAATCATCAAGGTCAACAGTTTCAGCATTCAAGGAGTTTTAGGATTTAAGGTAAAACCCCTTTAAAAGTACATTTTAAAAACGTTTGAGACAAACCTTGTGCTTTAACAAATTCACTGAACCTTTACAACTCCTGAAAGAGCGCTCTAAAATTTTGCTCTGGTTGTTCATGGTTCTCCAGGGACCTGTATGACTCCATTGTCCAGTATGCAAGCTGCAGTCCTGCTTCGCATGTCTAGACAGAGGAAAAGAAAGAAATATATGCCAGCATGTACGGTAAAAAGACCCATTCTGGGGCTCAGAGTTTAATTACTTTTTCCTTCCTGATAACCTCTTAATAACTGAGACTTTTAGTCTTTCAGAAAATGATTTTAACGGAGAGCACAGAGAACTGGTTTTATTTTTGTTTGAAAAAAAAAGTAATTTTAGGCAGACTAATCTATAAGACAATGTTGACACGCCTGTTTTAATGTGACTGTTTGGCTTTAAAATTTTCAATAATAAAGCTGAAAATAGGATTTATGTCATAAATTAGCTAAATTAGCTTTCTCTTTTCTTCCTTTCTGTTCATCGCTGATGTCCTACAAGCTTAGGCAGTCCAGACAGATCATCTTTCAGCTACCACAGTATTGTATTTGACTGACATACTGACCAGACCTTGTGCTGTCTACTCCCCCACGTTTCTCTGGCTACTGAGCATCTCTTGTCATCAGGCCTGCTCTGTTGAACCATTGGCTTGGTCGATGTGTCATGACTGGCAGTAAAGGGAAAATAAACAGCTCTGGATTATGATAATTGGTCAGTTAGCTTCAGCCCAACTGCAGCACTAAAGACATGACCAATTAATCAAGTGTCCTGGTGAAACCTTTTATAACAAGCACAACAATAACATCTGGAAATAATTTTATCCTACATGTAAGACAAAAACCACTAAGATGTTCATGTACACTTCATCCCCCAGCACAAGATTTTTTTCCTCATAACTGGAGATAATCGTTGGATTGCTATTTGACTTTTCCGACATTACATCTGTTATCATGATGTTTATCGCCACGTTAAACACAAAAACAATATTTAAACAACACAAAGAAGAAATAATTAAGAGAACATTACTTTGATAGAAATCATTACTCAAATCCTTGTTTTGTGGAATAATATTAAAATTTATAGTATAAATAATCTTGTTTTGCATGTAAATGTTTATTTTTCAGTGTCAAGTTGCTGGTCTCCGTACATTCTTGCACATCTTTGCAATGTGCTTAAAATTACTTGATTAGGCTATCCAATTTTTATATATCTATTTGTAATATATTATACATGAACATAATCGTGAGAAACACAAGACATATTACAGTGTTTTTATTAGAGTTTTGGGCACTTTTGAAAAACTGAAACATGCATAAAAATATACACACTTGAAAACATACATAGCATACAGACTTGTTCAGAGTAAAACGATTGTGGGTTTATCTCCCATACCAGAAGAAGAGTTGTAGATTTCTAAAAAGACAACATTTTATGAGAATGTGGCCACTGTAAATTTGTAACTGATACCTGATGTAACAGTATATGTTCAGTTCAATGTGTATTAAAAAAATGATGCAAAAAACATTTTCAGATCTATAAAAACTGATTACAACATTCTCAGTTCACAACTCTGCCCACCAAGGAGATAAGACTAAATAGCTCTGAGATACATTCTGATAGTTTGACTGTCTGTTAAGTGTTTTGTCAGGTTGTTATGTTGCACTCTTCTTTCTTACACACACCTAACCCCACCTCCCAATTTTTCTCTACTTTCTAATTTCTCAATCAACCCCCCTTCCTTCTGAGGCACAATTAAAAAAGAAAAAGCCACTGTGTCGCTAAACCACACTCAGACAGACCGGGGAACTGCTCTGAATAAACTTCTCTCACTGACTCCATTTCTCTTCAAAATGACCTGGGCTGGCGCTTGGCTAGTTTAGTGCCGACTTTGGGAGGAGACAGACTGTAATCTCAGCCATAATCCATTTTAATCAACAATAACACTCTACATCCAGTCCCAGGGCGAGGCCGCAGAACTACGCCGAGCCACAGATTTACATCTCTGTGAGGCAGCGCTGAAATATGGACTTGATTTATACAGGTTTTATTTGGCACAAATTGTCTGAGCTACAGATCACATGGTTCAGTCTTTTCCCCCCAGGCATCCATAGAAGGTCCTTTTCAGTTGTGCTTATTTGCAAAAGAAGGATGATGTCACAGGAACATTTTTGTCATTATAGTCTACTTTAGGGTTTAGTGGAAGGTACTCCGTTAAATTATTTGAAAACTGTTTAAAATGTATTCTAATCTTATCCAAACTGGGTGATTTTTGATCTGATTGATGTTTAAATGGGATTTATATAATAAAGAATTCAGTCTTCTTGACAGTAATTGCATAACAGATTTAAATGTAATACCTAAGATTTTGGACATAAGATTCTTTTGTAATGTTTTAATCAATTATCCTACCTGCAATTGATAACCATCTTGGTATCCTCATTTATTATAAATCTACATCAGTTGGTCCCAGCCAATGAAGTTAATCATACTTGATGAGGTTAATCACACTTGTCCAACCAGCCTTCCACGTTTCAACTCATTCAATCATTGCCATATTTGCATTAGGTGATTATGCTTGAGAAGCTGATGATGAAATGTAACTAGGATATGGACGGACGAGAATATTTCTTTCTGAAATGCACACTAAGAGCACAATATGTAAAGAGCTTCTGGACAGTGTGACTGTCTGATATAAAACATGTGTCAGGAGGAAACTGGAATTAAAATCACAATGCAGCAATTGCAAGACAATTACGATTCACACTTAGCCACCGACACCCTTAAAGTAAACTAGATTTGATTGATTTTTACACTGTGTTAGTGGTTAATAAAACAGCATTTAAGTATTTAAATTATAAAATTTTATAACTTATTTGAGATTAGAATTGTTTTATGTTTGTTGAAATATGCTTGTTCTTGGCTCCTGCTGAACTAGGCTACCAGACTATGGGACACACTAATGATGATATGTGATAATGATATGATTTAAGAGTTAGCTACTATAGGAAAGATATTTACTGTAATACCCTTTTAACATGTTTTTACTTAAAACTCCTGAACAATTCATCTAAAACAATTTAGGGGTTATAAGTCTTGTACTCCTAGCACAATATCTTAATGTAAATGCGAATGCAGCAACATTAGCTTGTCTTGATAGGTTCCATTAATTATCCAAAACAAATTCTTAGTTTATTTAGAGAGGGTGCCAAAAGAATAAGCTGGATTCGTAAAATATATCACTATTGAGATTGAAGACATTGTTGATCTATTGTAGGTGTCTCTCCTACACCCTCTAATGTAAAGGAAATTTATATTTGGAAATATAATGTCCCCCCTATGCGTTGGTGTAGCAGTCCCCCCCCAAAAAAAAAAATACCCAAAACAAACAAAAAACATTACTGACTGGCTGGTCATGTTTCTTAACAGGTGCTCTTGGGGGAAGAGTAGTCTTTGATAGTGGTCAGATATGTTTAAAAAATAAGCTAAATCCTCCGGAAACTCTTGTCCTCCAGAGAAGCCTGACCTCACAACAGCTACGAGGCCTGATAAACCTTTGTGAACGATGCTGTTAAATATATTTTTTTCATTAGTAACCATTTGGCTGTCTGTTTTTGAGAGAATCTCTAAGATATGGCAATGGCATGTCTTAAATAATAATTTTTAAGACTGCCATACGTTTTTCAGTTGCTGTCCTCTTTGCATAAATAATCTGAATCCAATGTGACCTAAAGAACAGAAATCCCAGGACATTCCCAAATTAAATACCAAAAGAAACCTGTATTGCCATATATCATGTGTCTGCAGAAATCTATCCATTTACAAAAACAGAAAACAGCTTGTCCCCAACCAAAGAACTGCACATCACGCAACACTATTGGTGGTTGTGAAAGTTCACAATTAGTCAGAGGACAAAGGTGGTTTGACTTGCAAGTTGTTTTTTAATATTTTCTTTTCTTTTGAGAAAAAGGGATAAAAAGTCAAACAAACATTGAAAAAGGGGTTGAGGGACAAAAATAGTTTGGGCCCAACTTAAAGTTAACTAACTAAAACACAGACAAAAAAGAACCGACAGGCCTGACAAGGATTCTTCTTCCCCAAAATGACACACTCAGGGGAGGTTTTAAGCAGAAGGACAAGACTAAACTAGACACATGGGGGAGAAGAAATAAACTAAAATTACAATTTACTAATCTAAGTTGAAACAAAGAAAACCATTAAACTAACAATTTATTAAACAAAAAAAAAAAAATCTTATCAATAAAGTAATTAAATCATAATCTTTAAGGAAACAAAACTAAAGTCCATGTAAAGGTTTGGCCGTTCCTCCTGCAGTTGTCCCCTCCAGTGGAACAGGCCAACCTTCAGTGATTGTGGGATTGAGGGCACCTGGGGTGAGACTCAAAGACAAACAGAGTAAATAAACTCTTTTTCACTTAAGACAAATCAAATGTGTGCACTACATTTAACATATACCAAGTAAACAAATGAAATATTTTAATTTAAAGAAAAACAAAATAAATACTAACACATATGTGGTGGGTGCTGGTCCATCCACCACTGTGGTGGTTTGATGCTGAAAGACTACTTTCAAAACTTGTCATTTTTTTCTTTAAAATATTATGTCAAAACTAAAGAACATAAAAAAGATTCCTTGGGATTAGGGGTGGAGCCGAATCCAAATACGGTATTGGGAAAGGCACAACTAAAATATTTAAAAAAAAAATCATTTTGAACAAATACATGAACAAATATTTGTATTTTGGGGAAAGAAATATGTTATATCAAGTTATGTTTCCTCATGAGACCACAGTGCCGTACCCCAGATAAGTGAGTGACAGGAGTTGGGAAGGGGAGGGTTAAAGAAGTGACTGACCCAGCTGCTCCACACAGCAACATAGAAGGTATGAAGAAACAAAAAACAAACAAAAAACAACTTAACTATATTACTATTTTTGCTAAATAGATTTTTGTTACATATCTGGGCTCTGCAGACAGTTTATAACTTTTGAGTTTGATGGGGAGATAATTAATTACACTGCATTAGAATTAATGTCTGCAGTCGGGTGTAAACACACCCACCCACGTACACGCACACACACACAAAAATACACGTACACACACGGAGAAGCACCAATCCTCCCGCCAACACCAATATACCCACCACCATGCTCTGCAAACCCCTCCACAAGCACCAAATCATTCTCACCATGTTCTGCCTCCGTTGGTCTTTTTTCAATGACTTTCCTTTTTACATGTTCATTACTGGATTTATGGAAAAACACCTACCAATATTGCATATCCATAATTATTATAATGGATAATTAAATCTAATGTACATTAGAAATGTAACGCATCAAAAAAAGAAGAAAAAAAGTCTATTTTGAATTTTACTCAAATACAAATACTTTTCCCCCTCAACAAATACAGATACAAATACCGGCTACCTTGCACACCCCTACATGACATGAATGTGTGATAGACAAGACTACTTATGATACATCATTCATTTATTTATACTAATGTTGAGGGTGGGGTTGACAGACAGTACCAAGAGATGATGCTTTAGGTGAATGTGATTATGCATAGCTCATGGCTACAGTTTGATATCTCTACCACGGCAGTCTGCAAAAGACAGAGTGAATTAATTATACCAAATAATTCCCAAAAGTTCACATAATTTGACACAACTACACTTTTTTTTAACCTTTTTAAAGAAGCGTTAAGATTACTCTTTAAACAGCCTATTGTCTAAATTAACCGAGCTTACAGAGCAGCACAGAGCGAACATCAGAGCACCCGAGTGCAGATGTCAATAAATGGAATAATCACAGGATCAAACGATGCCTCCCGGAGGTATAAACTCCAGAACCCGGTTAAGGTACCGAAAATCTATTCAACAAAAACGGTCAAACAGCTAAGTCTTTTTTTCGCTCCACCGAGCCATTTGTTGCTGTTTAGAGCAGCTGTGACAGACACATGTTCTACTCCCCCTCGAACATCCTCCGCCACTCATAAACGTCACTCAACTACTTATCTGGGCTGTATGCACTGCAGTCTCATGAGACTTTCCAATGTAAAGTTTTTTTTGTTCCCTATACAAATATATGTTTTTAATTGTTTGTACAAAATAAGTATTCATAATAAACACATTATTTGTGCCTTTCCAAATACCATATTTGGGTTTTGCTCCACCCCTGCTGGAGAACTGGGTTGGACTCTCTGGTACAGTACTTGGTTGGTATGAGTCTTACCTAAAGAATGGAAAATTATCTGTGTCATTAGGCATTATTTTATCAGACAGAATTTACATGTGGGGTGCCCCAGAGCTCCATCCTGCCCCCCTACTATTTAATAACTATGCAGATGATACTCAGATTTACATTACAATGTCACCAGGTGACTTTGAACCCATTCAAACCTTAAATGACTGCATAAAGCAAATCGATGAGGGATGTGCCATAATTTTCTCCAGCTGAATATGAACAAAACTGAAGCTATTATTTTTGGACCTAAAGAGGAAAGACCAAGAGTCAGCACACAGCTTCAGTTAACACAGATAGAAACTACTGATCAGGCCTGAAATCTAGTTGTAGTAATGGACTCAGATTGGGACCTGCATGGTCACTTAAAGGCAATTACAAGATTAGCCTTCAATCACCTGAAGAACATTTATATGATTAAGGACTAATGTTGCAACGGGACCTCAAAAAACGTACCTAAGCATTTATCTTTATCAGCTTGATTTCTGAGACAGGGTCTTCACAATTCTGCCTAATAAGTCAATCAGACAACCACCGCTGATCCAGAATGCTGCTGCTCACATTCTTACTAGAACCAGGAAAGTAGAGTGCATCACCCCAGTTCTAACGTCCTTACACTGCCTCCCTGTAGCTCGAAATAGCCTTTAAAATACCTCTACTAGTTTATACATCATCAAATTTCTTAGGATCAAAGTACGTTGAAGACTTGTTGCCACTATATCAAACCCCCAGACCACTTAGGTTTTCCAGCTCTAGTCCACTAATGATTACGGATGGGTACCAATGTCCATTGCCATTATGGCACCGGTTCTGACATAAACGGTAGTAACCAGACCGAAAAGCAGCGCACATTTTGGTGCCAACCGCCAAGAGTTATTCCCTATATCAACAAAAAAGGTAAACATGGCTATGTTTGTGCAATAAAACTGCTGAAAGTTAGGGCTGTCGAAATTAACAAACCAATGCTGATCGATTAATTCCTAGAATTAACTCTTCCCCCTCCCCTTTTTTTCGCAATGAAAAACGCATTCCCAGAATATTTGCCTTGTTTATAATTCAGCCCGCACCACATCACCTCTCCTTCCTAACCAGCCAAACTGTGGACTGTTGTGCAGCAGCATGTGTTTGTGATCCTAAATGACATGTGAGTATACTGTATTATTATTGGAGTACTGGCTTTATGGTGATATGATAAGTTCGAAAGTTGTCTGTGTTAATTATCTATCCGCTTCGGATATCAGCTCTGGTGTGCGGCAAAGAGTTTGCTGTGTTTGCAGTGCAGAGTTTAAACGCTCAATATTTAAGTTGATTAATGTTGGTTTACTGTATAGTTTCCGTATATTTCATAGTGAGATGACGCTGCATTAAAAATTCGAAATTATTTAGTTAAAGGGATGTCTTCGGACTAAAATTAATGCTAACTATTATTATTAGAAGTGGCTGTGTACATCTTCATAATATTTCCTATTTTGATAAACTGGAGAATCTGATGAGTGTTTACTTTTGGAAAATTGTCAATTTTGACATTAGATTAGTCTATATTACATTTGATTTATCTGATGATTAATACAGTCTGCTGATATTCAAATGTTACGTTTATTCATATATTTTGGTTAGTTCTACATCAATTTGCTATTATTTTTCAAATGAGACCATAGAAACATTGCCAATGTAGTTGTGGAGTTCAAAACAAAAACTTAATGGATTTCTCCCTTATTAAATTATTTTTAAAGAGCAACTGCATCGAGATTTGTCCTTTTATTTACTCGGAAAAATTTTTAGTCATATATAGGAATGGTGATTCGTTTACAGCTACCCTGTGATTAATTAGATCACAACTTTTTATTGTTTGACAGCCCTATTAAAAATAACTAAGTAAGAGGGTTTTCGGATTAAGTATGTATGTTTTCCATTCTTGAAGCACCGGTTCAAGCACCGTTTAAGCACCGGCACCGTTTCAAAAGTACCGGTTTTGCACCGGTATCAGATAAAACCTAAATGATATCCATCTCCACTAATCATAGCTGGAATTAGAACCAAACATGGAGAAGCACCTTTCCGTTTCTGTACTCCCCTTATCTGGAACAAACTTCCAGATCGCTGCAAAGCTGTTGAAAGACTGAGTTCTTTTAAACCAAAGGTAAGAAAAAAACATCGACTTAGTGCCGCCTTTGAGTAAATGTTTAATAACAGCTGGTATTTTAATGTTTTAATGTGTCATATGTCATCTGTTTCTATTGTTATTTTTTGCTTTTATTGCTTCTTTTATTTCATTTTGTCCCCTAATGATGTAAAGCGCCTTGAACAACCTTGGTCTTGGAAGTGTGCTATACAAATAAAGATACCTTGCCTTATGCAAGTTGATTACTGAGAAACCTAATTTTAAAACAACATAAATAAACTAACCTTGCAAACTGGATAAGTACTCATCGTTCTTAGTTTGACCCATTGACTGTATTTCAAGCCAGGCACAGCAGGACCCTGTCAACAGTACACAGAGTTAATTACACTTTCTCTGGTTCTATATTACACCCATGTTACACCAATCTACCTCTGACAAGTGGCCTCTTTGTCCACTAAGCTTTTCTCAAGTGACAGGATGTGTTAATATCGCTTGCTTGATTGAATGTGATAAGTCTTGCAATTCCCCACCCCCATCTGGTTGTGTCTCTGTGTGTGTGTTTGTGTGTGTCACCTCCCAGTGTCTAAACTTTGTAACTAAGTTTGAATTGCACTCTTTGTCTTCTCGTGATCTGATCCAAGTCATGAAGGCAGGATCATGGCTGCCAGTAGTCAACTGTTTGCTTTGGAAACAGATCAAAGCATATGAGTAGGAGGAGATGGACAGGGTAAGTTAGGAGGGGATGTGGTTGAACATAGGCTAGTAAAAGTGATACAGCATCTTAAGGTACACTGTGGCTTTGTCCCCAAACTAGAAGCTTTGGAAACTCTGTGGCTCTCTGAGCGACAGGATCAGTTTTTCTTGCCACTTCTGCCTTGTCATCAAGACAACATGCTACTCCTGAATTTGACAAGATCTGCGTGTGTCGAAATCAACAACATGGCCCAACTCTCTACGGTCCCTACTGAGCTGCAAATGAGTTTGCTGTCTCTTGTGTGCATGGTTGGTCTCCCTGAAAACAGATCCAGTACACAGTGCATGAATGTGACAATATCAACAGGTTTCTATGAATCAATAAGGCTGTTGTTCACAGCGCACAAGTGAAACAGATTAAATGAAAAGCTGCAGAATGAAGCATAACTTTTTTGTTATTAAGGATAACAAACAACAATAAAAAAACTTTCAACATTCAGAATCGAGTTCCCCACCTTAAACTAGAAAACCACTCAGAGGGTGCAGATCTTGGGAAAGCAGTATAAAACCCTGTAGTCAGGTGGTAAGGTTGGAGAAAATAATTCTGAAAAAAAGCTACAAAATTAAAATATAGACCAGAGACCAGAGTCTCAAACTGAATTGACTAAGTGAACAACTTGCAGGGGTCCCCAAATCCAGGCCTCAAGGGCCGGTGTCCTACCTGTTATAGTTGTATCCCTGCTCCAACACAGCTGATTCAAATTGTCCAGCTTCCTCCTTAGCATGACAAACTTCTGAAGAGGCCTGCTAATGAGCCATCATTTGATTCCTGTGTGCTGAACCATGGAAGGAACTAAAACCTTCAGGATACTGGCCCTCGAGGCCTGGATTTGGGGATCCCTGTAAGGTTTCAGTTAAAAGTAAGGGTTTAAGTTAAATGAGAAATTAGCTTAACCACACTGAAAGCTACTCAACTAAAGTAAATCCCCCCAAAAAACTAACAAGTCTACTGCACTTAATAATTATAACAACAAAACAACAGAGAAGTCAAAACACAAGCAGAAAAAAAAAGAACAGAGCATGCACAGCATTGTGTTTTGAAAAGCACAATGTCAAGCTGTAAAGTTACTTTAAAATATTATACTTGTATGCTTTTACTTTGAAAGAAACAGTGGTCTGAACACAGGTGTCCGGCCCTCATCAGTCCTGTCCAGACAAAGAAATTATCTGCATTTACATGCAGTTAGAGAAAAATGAATTATCTTAGTCTGGCTGGCGTCGAATTTAACTGGACTTCTCACAATCTGACAAACCCACCCAGATAATGCTGTTAGAAAATCAAAATTTTCTGCATGTAAACTCCAGCCAAGCGATTCTGATAGTATAGCTTTTCAGATGAAGTGATGAGCCTGCTGAAGCAGTAATAACAACACCCACACAGCAGAAACAATGAGGATAACACAATCAAAAAGTACTGTACTTACAAATATATAATCTGCATGAATGCCTCCGGCATATGTTTACTATCTGTGTAGCTATAGTCCACAATGTCAGCATGAATGGTCACATGTCACTATCTATTCACAAAGTTGAATCCACTGAATAAAATTATTTCATTTTCTGAGTTACATGTAAATTTGAATAAAGACTCCCTTTCCCTATTTGTCTGATTATTGCCTAAATATGATTTAGATGTGCATATAAACCTACTGAGTGATAAGACAGAGACAGAGAAAAGTTGAGGATGAAAAGCAGCATCTAAGTTTGGAGTTCTTTTAAATTGGGGAAAAAAGAAAGAAAGCAAACATGAGTTGGTAACAATTATGTCTAGGAGGGTAATTATGTTGTTTGTCAAACCTTATGATGTTAAAATGATGTTGTTCAACATCTTGCTATATAACGTTGAATGCTAAATTACAACGAAATATGGTAAACTTTCTAGTAACAGACAAAAGTAATTAGGCACTACATACAGTATAAAGATGTTTGTTTAACCCTCCTATTACGTTAATTTGTCAGGAACACATTGCATTTTAAATGATCCAAATTATGTCTGAAATCAAAAAAATCCTAATAAGCAGTGTGAATATATAATACCTTACTCAATTGCTAATTATTCAATCCATTCTTTTTGTGCAATGGTGTTCCTTACCTATAACAAATTGTAGTTTGTGAAAAAAACAGCACTACCCTTGTACCCTGATTCTCCTCCCGGGCTTCTCTAACCGACTTTCCACTGTAAGCCAAATGTTCAGTGCTTAGCTGATGTTTGCATCACATGCTGCCCATATTTTTGTCCTATATTTAGCTGGATTTGCAGCCATGTATTACCTAAATGGGCAGCGACCTCTGAATGGCACCAGCCTTTCATCCACTGTGATATTAGTGCCTGGGTTGTAGAGCAGAGGAAGTTGCTCTAATCAATTGTCACACACTGTCCTAATGGCTGCCAGTTTGTCCCTCTACCATAAACCAGCCCTTGTCTATCAATTATCAAATCAGATTACTCTGGGAAAACTTTTAAATGTCTTCAGAGACACTGTGGCAAAAAATTAGCCCTGATTGTTTCTGCATCCCATGCTGTTGATTCATCCTTTGATTTATATACCTTGAATTGCTTTGTGTTGAAAGTGTGCTATACAAATAAAACTGCCTTGCCTTGTCTTCCCTTGCCTAGACCTCAGCCAGGATGAGGAGCCCCAAAAACACATCTAAATTTGTTTTTTTACCAGCTCCGTCCAATTGTCCCTAAAAAACACCTCTCTTCTTGATTAGTCATTTCCAGAATGACTTTCTGTACTGACCAGCTCAAAAGCTGCCTTCCTAGTGAGCCCTGACACTGTCTTTATTATGTTTTATTATGTATATTTGGGGATCAAGACCACTTTAATTTTCAAGTGTTTCACATCAATGTTTCGCTTGGAGGAATAAGAATAGCAATTCCCTCATCAGATCAAAATCAGAATCAATAGAATCCGAATTTAGCTCTATTTCACAGTCATGATCAATGATGACTTCCAGAGCCTCCTGAATAGTGATCCTTTTGCTTCCACTGCTCAATTTCTAATGGTCTGCCTGGATGAGTGTAATGCTGATAGTACTTCCATGCAGAGAGTGGCGTATATGTTTTGCCCCTCCCCTGTTGAGTGTCCACTAAATGTGTGTGGAATTTTCCCGCAAGAACAAAAATGGTTCCCGTCAAAAGTCACACCACCTGCACTTGTTTGTGTGTGTTTGTGTGTGTGTGTGTGTGTGCACAGCATCTGTATGATATAAACCTGCAGGTGGTAGTTGCAAATTTGTGATGACATGAACCATTTTCATATAAAAAACATGTGGCTTCAAAATGACAAATGTTACACATCTCAAACATATATAGAGCAGAGTTTGTCTGGCTATGTGCTTTTGGCTTGTTCGTGGCATTTCCATCAGTATTTTTCTTTACCTTATTCAAGTCCAATATCTTATATAAGAGATAAGATAAAGTTAATCTGAACTGGTGAGGATGAGACAGAAACAGAAGCAGCCAGCAATGAAGAGCTGCAGGTAGGTGCTACAATGAAGGACATGGTGACTTGAAATTTTTGATGAGAGGAAGGTTCTAACTTGATAACAAGTGAACATAATTAAATTCAAAGAATAATATAACAAACATGATTTTGAAATTGCACTAGCCATCCATCAGTATTTTGCTGTACCTTTTTCATGTCTACAGGTTTTCATATGACAGATTCAATGATTTTCATCTTGACAGGGAGAGCCAGCACAGCAGAGCTGCACATACAGCTGGTGCTACACTCAGATTCAGAAGAGAAAAAAAAGGTGCCAGGAGGATGAGACTGGCCATTCCTCTTGTTTGATGCTCAAATAAAAATATTCCCTGAGATGTGTAACATTAACTGTATCAAAGACAAAAAATGAAATCACATAAACATGTTCAAATTTAGATCTAACAAAAATAACAATCACAGTAATTTTTGTGTTTTCTATAAGGTGAAGAGCTATGTTGTATTTTGTTTCAGTTAACAAAATTATTTCAGCGACCCACACACCAACTTTTTCACAGCTCATTAGTAGGGCAGGCTTTTGAATTACCTTATCAAATCAAATCAAACTTTTTTTATGTAAATAAACTTCCACTGATTTTAGTAACTGGATTCATGCCTAACCCAGACAATTTTCATAACCCTAATCATTACTGATCTATGCCTAACAATAAGCCTAACTAAAACCTAATTCACACCATACCTCTGAACATAATCCCTAACTCTAAAAAGGGAAGACCGCTGTATTAAGAACGGGCTTTGGTCCTAACAAGGTCCATCTGGCCTAAGAAGGTTAGTTAATATCCCAAAACTTGTCCTAAGTAGGGTAGAAAAAACAGATATGCACACACACAGGCAGATGCCAGAGGCAGGGAGGCAGGGACACATTATATTAGGGGGACAGTGCTGAGCCAGCCTGGCTTCTTGTGCCACCGAATTAATATTTTAAAACACTTGCAGAGAATGAATCATCCTTATCCTTATCTCCATTTCTATGGAATGCTCCCATATCATTTTGGCATCCAACGTGATATTCATCAAGAGGACAGAGATGGATTCTCTCTGGCATCCAAGCTTCGGACACAGAAGTACCCACTGGCCACTGCCTCAAGAAGAACTCTGTTCAAGGATGAGGATGTTCTGAAATGAGTGATGGGTGGAACCCTGATAAATCAGCAGTTGAGGTTCCTTATTTATAATTTTCCTTGTTTACTTTTCCTCTCCAAAGCTTAGAGAACAAATGGATGAGTGGACGTAACCTCTTTTTTTGCATGTGATATATGTACTGTTACACCCCTGCTCTATACAAACAGCCAAACGTACAATGGATAGGTTTAGATATAATGTCAGAATGACCAAGTCAAACTAACCAATTTCTGACAAGACTGGAAGAATTATGTTAATGAAAAACAAGCTGGTGGAGGCATATCCCAAAACAATTTCAGATGTAAATACTGCAAACTGTGGTTTCACAAAATGTTAACTATAGGGGCTAATAAAATCTATAAATAAATGTAAGACTTTTTTTTGGGATAAAAGAAAAAAAAGATGAACATCCACATATTCCTCCACTTCACAATCATGAACTACTTTGTGGAACTACTTGGTTTGCCAAATTAAGAACACTAACTTTAACGTTTGTGGTTGTGATGTAAGAAAATGTAAAAAGTAAAGTGCATGTTTTTTTTATATCACAGTTGCATTCCTTTTTCATTTTTTGAGTGAATAATTGACAATTTTTCTGGCGGCAAATTCAAATTTATTGTACAGGTCAATTTGTCACTGTCAAAGTCCCAGCTTGTGTGCCAAATTACTGTTTTGACAGGCACAGAGAAGACAGAAACAACTGTGGCAGTGATATGCACTGTAGGGGGGCTTTTAGCTCACAAGACTTATATCCAGGGGCCCTCTCACATTCAGGTGTAAAACCCCACAGCATGCACAGTAGGACTAACATTTCTTGGGACTTGCAGCGCCACAGAGTCTGCAGCAGCCTTTGTTACTGAAACAGAGTAAACCTCACACGAGATCATGCAAAAAAATGTTGAATATTTTATACAACTTCTCATCCATCTTTTTTCCACAATGGAATCAAAAAATATTTTAACAGTGTATGTTGTGTTTGGTGCACCGAGTAGACAACCCTGATAATACACACATTTTATTCTAAATCCCACCAACCCTGGTGGAGAAAACATATTTCATGTGCAGGAATGATACACTTTTTTCCCCCAAAAAATAACAACTAATATGCAAAGATCCTTAAAACCACAAATTAAAGGTTCAGATTTCCTGCCACATAAAGTAGTTTTCAGTGGGATGCAGGTGGTGCCCTCTCTACCATAAAATATACCAGATGATCAACAGTTGATTCCCTCCAACTGTTCCAATGGCTTCTTCTTCTGGCTCAACAGCACTACGGATATCAAAACCACACATGCTCCTTTGGCTCTTTAGATTCCCTGTCTGCAAAGGGCACCCTGGGGGTTAAATCTCTGCTTCTTCCTGTGATTTTTAGGTTAAAGGAGACAGCCTGTTGCGGAGGCATTTCCCACTACAGCTCTACTGGATTCACATTAAAAACAGAAAAATGAAATGCCTGCTCTCTCACATGAAAAGCACGTTTATTAAAAAGTGTGGATATATTTGCAGATTATCTGTCTTCATTGATGGAAAAGTTGATATGAAGAACCCAGATACATAAAAGAAAGAAGCAAAAAGTCAGATCAAGGTAAAATTCAGTCATGAAACATGCTGAATTTTTCAGCATGTTTTATTCCATCGGGTAAATTATTTAACAGATTAAATGATTCAGAAATATAACCCATATTTTTACTATGAATAAGAACCACTTTACTGAATCTCAGGACATTTTTTGGCAACCTCATTAGTGTCATGGCTGATTTCCTCTAATATATTGAGTCTTGGTCTCCTTGTGAGATCCCTGCAGCATGGAAGCAAGCTGTCGAGTAGAGTGACGATGATGAGAACTGTTTGACACATGTGTACTCTTACAGTGAGAGGATATGCATAATGCATGTGGCCTTAACCAAACATCCACCGCCCCGGACTCTGCTGGGGTGTTATCTGGTGTGTGACTTACTCTCTTCCTGAGCGGGAAACTGTATCACATTCCTGGAGGCCTTGCTTCCCCTGCTGTTTGCATGTAGATACTCACAAGCTGCAGGCAACGGTACGCAAACACATAAATAACCATCAACACTCTTTGCATCTAGTTTTTGCGGCGAATTTCTGAATATAGATGTTTCTTCTTGACATCTGTATTTTAAAACATATGAGATAAATTATATTGCATTCAAGGTAGAAAAAAGTTTTGCTTTTGGTTTCATTCTGTGGTCTTTTTTCTCTCTCACACAGTCTGTACCTATAACTAAAATTTCAATAGTGGCATGCTAATCCAAACCTTTGTCACAATCCAATCTAGTTCTAGTCTTGAATGGACCATTTTGAAGGTTGTCACAAAGCTAATTTTGAATAGCAAATGGTCTGTCATCAAGACATCTAATAAATCTAGCTAAGGCTCACACCTCACAGTCTGTCTGACGGAGGTTGAGAGTTTTTGAGGCTTCAGCTGAAAGGGAATCATACCCGAGGTGCTTTCTAAGGCTCATTTAACTGGGTTCTTACACTCTGTGTGCATTATATGGCCGTCTTGTGGTTTCTGCCAACTGTGGGCCTTGCCTGAAAATGAACCCCTGACTTTGAAGAGCTGACTTATGTCTGTGTGTTTACATCTGTCACGAAAAGGCCAGACTCAGCACCATAGCTGAGGCTCCTTAGCTTCTGTTAAAGTTGTGATATTTCTCTCTAGCACAGAAGTATCTTCTGACCAAATTTTTCTATTAGAATGAGAGCATACATGAGAGAACTATATAGTTATTCGTTTTTAAAATTTACAGATGAAACAGATCTGTAGAATACAGAGCACTAAACCTATGTTATTCTCCATACAAAGGAAGATTTGCCCATGTTGCTATGCTAGCTTTACTTTGTTCAGACAGTTTTGTGAAAGTTTTTGATATTATTAATGTGAAGTCAAACATGGAAAATACAAGATGACCAGTGGACAGTTTAAAATACTTTGGAAACACACTTGCAACTATTACTAGTATAACATTTATTGTTAATACATTTAAAATGTGCAATATATGTGTAGGTTTTATAGTGCAATACAAGAAAGAAATATTGGAATAAATATGCTTTTCAGTTGGTATTAAAGTATTTATTTTATTATTCCCACACCGTTTTTATATATCCTTCTTTTTAATCTTTTAAACATATTATCCGAAATACAATTTTTTGTTTGACCTTTCTTCCCTCAGCAAAAAGCTATTTTGAAAAATAATGTATTCAAATATGAGATTTTTTTCCCAAGTGTTCAACCCCAAAAGGCAGGGTTTAAATCTGGGAACTAAAGAAAACTGTTAGAATTTGGAAACTTGATGTGGAATTAATTGTACTTTGTGACTGTGTTGTTGTTGTTTTTATACCCCTTACTGCACAACAATGTTGTCAGTAATAAAGAAGAATATAAAGCAGTTATGTGATATTCATTATGTGATAAACCCAAAAAAACATGAAACAAAAATGAATCAAAACAGCTTGCTTTAGTGAACAATTCGCATAGGGGAAGAGTGCCATGCATTTAATTCAGTCATGTATAACAGAGTTTCAGGGTGTAAATATATGAAGTGAAGAGGTTGTGGAAGCTTCCTCTCTCACTTACACTTAATTGTAAAATACAATGCAGCTGGCACGTCCAGGCTTATGGCTGCTTATTTCTTATATAGGGGCCAGGAAAAGCAGACAGACGTGAAAGCAGAAGCCAGGAAGATATTTTCGGTGGCCCAGCCCAAGGGCAAAAGCAGTATCTGTCAAAAGCATAAACATAGGGGACCGCCAAACCCACAGGTCTCCACCTCAGACAATCACCCACCATTCAAATATACCACCATCATTGCACCACTTGCATTCACTACTATTCAAAAACTTTTTCTTTCCCACCAATGGTTTGTTAAGGAAACCCACATTTTGGCCAATCACAAACCCAACACACCATATGTTATGATTTTACAGTCATTTACTAATTAAGCAGAACAGAAACTGTACAGTACTGGTTGCTGAGATGCAAATGATTACAAGGAATATAGAGCTCTAGATACACAGTGCAATAAAGTGAGTGTCAGTTTTGTCAAGCAGTAGATTTTTTACTCTCACTGCATGGTCATGCCAATTTATACTTAAATGTGGATGTAATTAACTTTCAAAAACCAATTGACTTTAGACCGTGACTTTGTGTATTTCAATAATGTCATAAATTCACAATCTGAAGTGGACAAGTATTTTTTGATGCTTTAGAGTCCCACTGAGGGGGGGGCAGCTTACCGATATCACCAGTCTGTGTGGGTGGGCAGCCAGTTTTCCTCTGTTTCTCTTGTTTAGAGCAGTTTGTATTATTAAGAGGTGAATCCTGGACTAGCTCAGACTCCATTTCGACACCAGAGAGTCTGTTTCTTGTAACGACAACAACCCAATCCACCCACTTCTTCCTCTATCACTTCCACAGACAAACAAAGATATCTCTGCTGGAACAAGATCAAAACAAAGGGAAAAGTAGAACAGATTTCAGAGAGGCTTGCTTCTCTTTTGTAGTTTTTTTAGAAGAGAGATGTGAAAATAAACCTGCTAACCTAATCCAACCTGTTAGTTGTTTACACTGTTGACCTGTGATGAACTGACAACCTGTCCAGTGTGGACCCCACCTCTCAACTGATGATGACTGGAGAAAGGTGGGTGGGGGCAAGCAAATATTGGCTGGCATCAGTGTGGAGATTGTTGTTTTCTTTTTTCTCAGTTTGCTGTCTGTGCCCAGACGAGGTTTTCAGGTGTGGTGTTGTGGTGGGTGTTCCGGCGTCTTGACTCTGTTCCTTGTGGTCAGAGGCGGTTGTGGGCTTCTCATGGATGTGGCTGGCTTCGGATCAGCTGTGCCAATGTCCCAGCCAGCTTTTGCATTGGTCTGTCTCTGGTTCAGTTGGGTATGTTGCATGGGTGGTGCTTGAGGCAACTTATGGCGGGAAGGTTGTTACCATCTAATTGCAGCGCCTTGGTGGTGCTACGGCCATGGGCCCTGGGTCGACATGCTGAGGCCTCCCTCCCTTGGTGGATCCTGTTGAACGAGGTTACCTACTGGAGTCAGTAGGGAATTTGACCAGCCCTTCCATCCACAGACACCTCTGTCTGCCCACTCTGTCACTTTACTACTTCTGCTTTGGGGAGTGGTCACATAATTGGGGTGCGTGGAGGGGTTTGTATCTCCCCTATGCCATGGCACCCTAGGCACAAATTTTACGGTACAACTTAGACACTTGTTACATGCTCATGAGAAACATGTGTAGGGACTTTGCGGCAGGCACACGTATCGGCTTCTAGAGGGGGAGCTGGTCAACCATATTACACTCTGGTACTGATGCCCACTGTTATACTGCATGTAGAGATTGAAGGCTCTGGGTGAGACCATATGGGGACATGTTGTCCTTCTCCACATCCCACACCTCTGTTTTAGTTGCACATTATAAACAACACACATCAACATCAAATTTGCGCAGGAGGAAGAAGGTTGTGTTCTTTTCACACCCCTGTTTGCTATTAACCATCAATGGTTGGAGACTTGGAAGAGTAACAGGCAGTCTAGTCAAGGTCCCGGCTGGTGGGCTTTAGCAGTCTGCTTGTATCCATCCTCAAATGAAGGGGTCGACCTCCTGGGTCAAGTGGCCCATTGCTCTTTTGTGATGTCGGTATGAGTATGACGGCACGCACACATCGACACAACTGAAGGCAAACAGTTCCTCAAACAGCTATATATTATATTAGAGCAGATTTTGAAGATACACTTTCTTTTTTGCATATATCCTTAAATGGAGGATGTCTTGAAATCACACCAAGGAGAGTCCAGTCATTTCAACGTTGCAAGTACAACTGAATGCAAATGTCCTAGTCTTTGTGATTGGAGACTCCATCTATTGAGTGATTGTCTGTTTTTATTTTTCTTCCACCACATTTTCTCCTCTTACGCTGTTTTTCGTCCCTCAGTTTTCTGTTTTTTTTTAGTTTCTGTTGTTTTTTTTGGACATTCCTTATCTATTTACTGTTTAAGTCACTCCTGTGTTATTTTTTAAAATCTTTGTTAGGTTCTGTAGACACTTTTATTCTGTTATGATGATATTTTATTAATATTTTCTTTATCACCTCTGTTTGGTCTGCTTTACTTTATTTTTCCTCATTATGATGACATTCTTTGGTTTAATTTCATTTCTACAGTTTCTACTTGTGTTTCATTCTATTCTGTTTTCCTTCTCTCCTTCTTGTTATATTTATTATTGATTTAACTTTACTTAAATTTCATAATTCCTAACTATTAATTAAGCTAAATAGCACAAATCCTTCATCACACAAATAAAATAAACAAAATAAATGTAATTACTACAGACTAAAACTAAAACTTAACCTTTTTGGCCTTCCTTGATGCAAAATCATTAATAAGCGGCCGCTGCAGACCATCTAGGAGCCCACCAAGTACTTCATCATTTTCCTGAGCGAGGTGGGGCCCGGGTTGGCCATATATACGACTACTGGGGACCCTTTGTGGAGCTGTGGGGGCTGCATGCCTACATCACGATGATCACGGATTCATGTGCAGAAGAATCTGGGGGAACCTCAAGTGCAAAACCCAGAAGAAGAGCACCGACACGATGGTGGAGGCCACCAAGCTCATTGAACTGTGTCTCTGCCATCTATCGTGCCAAATTTGGGGGGATGGGGGGGTAGAACACATCACCCCAGTTTAAGGCCTTGTCTACACAACTCTACAGTACTACAAAAACTCGGATCACTTAACCATTCTTCCACACTGGGCATTTGCGTGCCGGTATACACAGGAAATGGATTGACTTTTACTCAGATTTGTTGAAAGAAGCCAATGTTACCTCTGCAGAAAATGTTGACACATATGACACAAGGCAGGTCTCACTCATTTTCCCTTCATTTTCATTGCTATCTGCCCCCACATTACAATCACTCACGTGTACTGGAGAGCAGCATTTATGCATTGCTCCTTTACAGGTTTATTGCGCATTTCAAAATAACTGTGCAGAACAAAGCAAGAATATATCACAAAAGGAATGTCCTTCATGTAATATTCTTAACGCCGATCCTCGCTATGGATTCTGACCTCTGATCTCTATCTCCTCCTAATTAATTGATTGCCACCTTCCTGTGCATGACCTGTGTTCGTTCCCCGGTTCTGGATTTTGGATCAACCCCAAAGAATCAACATGATTGTGCAATTCTAAATATCACTTCTCAGGGAGAAGCAAGTGGAGCCGCACTCTGTAACAAGTCTGTGTGCAGCCCCTTCTCTCTGAAGTCACCACCCCAGTGGAATCCCCGCCTGCTTTGTGTTGTTGCTGAATTTCTGGGTCTCCATTGAGGTTCATTACACATTTATGTTTATGTCCATCGTCCGATCAAAGCCACAAAACCTGCCTTCAAATGTCCAGTCGTAGAGCCGAGCATGAGCACTACAGTTCTCTTTTTGAGCAGTCCAGACTAAAACGCCCACCAGAGTATCAAAACAAAAAACGAGGTCGGCAATATTTTTTAAATTCTTTGTTTTGGGTCTCTGGTTTTGCCATTTCAGTATTGAAGGGAGGTGCAAATGTAGGTTTTAAACAAAAACAGCAGTGTAGACGGGGCCTTAAAGTCCTTACTCTGGCTCCCTGTAGCTCAGAGCGTAGCCTTCAAAATACTCTTACTAGTTTATAAATCATTAAATGGCTTAGGATCAAAGTATGTTGACCTGTTGTCACTATACCAACCCTCCAGACCACTCAAGTCCTCCAATTCTAGTCTGTTAATCATCCCTAGAATTAGAACTAAACATGTAGAAGCCGCTTTCAGTTTTTATGCTCTTCGAATCTGGAACAAAGCTTCCAGATGATTACAAAGCTGCTGAAGCTCTTTTAAATAATTAAAAGCCCATGTGTTTAGACCTGACTTTGAGTAATGTTCTAATATAATTTAGTGTTTGTTACACTTGATAGCTGTTTTTATTTTCTTCTATTTCTCCATGCTTTTCTCTAATTGCTGTTTTTTACTTTCTCTGTTGTTGTATTTTGTATGCTTTTTATGTTTTTATTGCTTTTCATGCTTTATTATTAAATTTCTTGGCACTGTCAGGAGGTGAAATAAATGCTAGTGGTTCTTCTTCTAAAACTAGCAAAACGTCACCTCCAGATAGTCCCTTATGTCTTAATTGCTGTCTTTAATTTCCATGCTTTTTTTCATATTTTTTTTGTTTTTTCTTTAGAGCCAAGTCATTTAAAGCACTTTGAATTACATTTTTGTTGTTGTGCTAAACAAATAAACAAATTAAATTGCCTTGCCTTGCCTAAACTTAAATAATTTGGATTGGTGTAGAAGACGAAAAAAGAAAAACAAAAATCTTGATATGGATAGACTTTGGCAATACTGGTATGCTTCAGGTCTACAACTGCAGTAATTTGATAAGTGAAAACTGAATTTTGATTATCCTGTATGTGTCACAAGAGTAGAAACAGATGCTATCTGGAGAGTATACTGGTTGTGAAATCCCAAATAAATCTTTCCCTAGCAACCAACAAAACCGCAACCAATGTTATAAGCCCAGACAAATATATGTTTTTTAGTTAAACATTTTGCTCAAAATTAAACTTTATAATGTTTTTTTGCAGTAGATACATATATCATTTAAAAAAAAAAACTTAAATCCGAGGCAATTAAGTATGATATAATTTGATCCTCCAAAAATAAATGTTCTATTTGAGGTCTTGTCCAAATAAAGGTATTCTGTGCCATATGTGCAGGAATGCAGGAGAATCCCTTGTGTCAGTCATGTCATATGTTTGGGCATTTTGGACATCATTCCTCCCCTACTCTGGTGGCCTGATCATTCCTCAACAATAGATGAGGATTGACTCCAAGACACACAAACCTAGGTGGTGGAATGTGTCTCAGGTTGTGATGTTATTTCCTACAGAGCAGTCTGAGAGGTGTCACCTCATTTAATTAAGCAAAGCTTACAATTCCACTCTGTATTTAAAGTCCAGGCCTTCATCTGGTTCAGCATAGTTACATTTGTGAGAAAAAATATGAATATGATCTTTTGTTTGCACAACTTTAATTAGCTCTTAATTAATATTGTCATCTCAAGAGCAGGCGTCAAATCAAGCTGGCAAATTAAGATGACATTGTGTCAGTGGAAGGTGGTCCGATTTCAATACAAACTAAAAGAGGAGACAGCCGACAGAGAGGGAGAATTACTCCCATTATGTAAACACAATGAAATGAATCCTATAACCTCATGCATGCATATTACTAACATGACAAGACAACATCTGTTTTTGCAGGGCCTCCACATTTAGTTGGCCAGGAAAATTATGTTTTATCAGGGTGCTAATATTTCCTTCTCAGTGGTGTTAAAGGATTGCTAAAGTTTTGTGTTGCAAAACTTGAAACTTTTACTTGTTGAAATTGCACATTACCCCAGTGATGGCCTTGTCTTTGTGAATGCTGAAACTTTAGCCCACTGAAGGAAGTCAATATTTGGTGGGGATATTAGTCCATTTTTTATTTCTTCTTATGCTATTATCTGATTCCTAACTGAACAGATAGGCAATGCACACATGCAGAGCATAGCAGGGTGGGAGAGAGAGAAACTCCCGTAAATGTCAGATTTGTAAAGAACTCTTGTGCTAAACATTCGGACGATGGCGTCTCCCTGCCACCTCACATTCCCATTTCCAGACACACAAAACGAGAAGTATTCTCCAGGGTCGAGTGAACACCACATGAACGCCGCCTTTGTCCTCTGTGACTGTGGCACCATCTCCTGTGAACACTGCGCTCCTTTCCTGCAAACACTAATGTGTCACCCAGGAGGTGTCAGGCCAAATGTGTGTGTAACAGTGATATCAGAAAATGTATATGGTTTATATTTCCATACATATTTGTGTAAACATGACTCTTTATTTTTTTGTATTGACTGGTTCAGTTTTGGATAATGTGCTGTGTTAAAGGGTGGGAGTCAATTCAAAGTTTGCTCCACTCTGAGCTCACTTTGGAAAGACGAGGTTGCATTGTATTTGAGAAGTAAGCATGACATTTTCTTACAGACACTCCCATTCACTAAATTTACAAACAGATGTAGGTGGGTTAGCTTTTCAATAATTTGTTTCGCTTAGTGGAGCTACAATTTTCTGTTTTTCTTTTTGTATTAATTCAGCCGTGCAGACAAAAACATGTCTTTATTCATTCACATCATTTTTTGAAAAGAAATGGTTAGGCATTTGTTTTTGAGTTTATTATTATTATTATTATTATTATTATTATTATTATTATTATTATTATTATTATCATAGGCGTATTCTGTCCTAATGTTGCTATTAATGGTTCTGTGGACCTTGGCATGTCTGCTGAGTTTTATTTTCTCCAATGCATTTAAGCTTTTTAAACTATCATCAAATGAAATAATCTGGTGGTGGACCAGATGTCACTGAACCCAGAGAAGTCGACGGCACTTCTGCACACTGTTAACACACGCTCAGTAATAGAGGTAAGAGATGAGAACAATTTTGTACCTACTTGTAAAAAATGTTTTTATGTTTCCTCAAAAGTACAATATTGATCTGTAAAAGGCCAGAGAAACCCCTTTAAAGGTTCAAACTGATATAAAGTACAAATTAGTACCATTTCAACCTCCACCTGCAAGCCTGGCCCAATCGTCACCAAATGAAACAGTGCTGGGAGTTTTCTTCAGATAGGTTGCTAGTTGACTTTGAAAACTCACTCAGCACAAGTGCTTTTGTGCCATTTTCATCCCTGACAGGTGATTTACAAAAAGCTTTGGAATTGAACAAAAGTTTGAAAGATGTGCAGTTTCTGCAGCTAGTTGCTTCAGCTCTTGTCTGCTATATCTGTCAGCAGAGTCAAATATGCACTTGAGGATGTTTTTGTAGTAGGCCATGTATACACTGAAGCCATAACGTTATTCTTCAAATAAAGTGCATTCTGAACAACCTCTCTGCTTATATGATCGGCCAGTATTGAAAGACATTGTAAAACTCCCAAATATGCAGATTTTGTATTATTTCCCCATACTGCATGTTCAGAGATACAGCGGGGGAAATAATTATTTTGACCCCTTGCCGATTTTGTAAGTTTGTCCAATGACAAAGAAATGAAAAGTCTCAGAACAGTATCATTTTAATGTATTATATTACTTTCAATTGTTTTTTATTTCACTCAATGAAATGCAAATAAGTTTATTTTTAAAGTTATTTTTAAAAATCTCCCTTTGATATGCTTTCATTGCTGTCACTGTTAAAATAAGCCTACCATTAAAATCATGCTGTTCTGAATATTTAGCTTGAACAATTTAGTTGAAAACTGTGTCATTAATAAATTACCAACAATTTAGTTTACCAACTAACTATTTTGTATATGTATATATACATTAATGAACGAAACTAAACATTTAGCTTTCTAGAAGAAGTAATACATATTTAGTTTACAAAATATAGTTTGCAAACTAAATCTTTAGCTTTGTAAGTAATTATTTAGTTTATAAAATAGACATTTAGTTTATAAAAAAAATATTTTGCTTTCAAAGTAATTATTTAGTTTAAAACTGCAACATCAGTAAATACAGCAAAAACATTTAGCTTGCTCAATAAATATTTTGTTTATAAGCTAAAAAATTTGATTTCTAACTAAGTATTTAGTTTACAAAATACATATTTAGTTTACAAGCTAGATATTTACCCTTCTACATAAGGTAAAAACCGTGACATATAAATGAGTAAATGAAATTACCCACTATATATTTATATTATATTAGTCACACAAAAATTATTGCTGTTTATTTTTGACTGTGTCTCCAATAAGAAATGTGAGGTTAAGACAACAATTTTCTTTATTTTCAACAGGAGATGAGCTCCAGTGAAGAAGGCCTCAGGATGTCCAAACGTTTTCTATCAGAACCAGGGAGCGGGGCCAAAAAGTTCAGTTCAACTGCAGTTCAGCTAAATTGCACGCAGCCAGACTTAGGTTACTAATTATTGGATTTTTGCAGGAAGTTGTCTGTGCTGGGGCATCATAATATAATATATAATATAATTTTAGATTTGTAAATAAACCGTAAAGCCACTTCATAGTGTTCTCTACTTTGTGTTGCTGCTAAAACACAAAACCAGCAAAGTTTGCAAAGCAACAAAATGTGGAAACAACAATTCTATGAGATGAGAGTTGAGGATGAGAGGATGAGCTGCTGAGTTCTCGCGAGAGCTGTGCATAGGTGAACATGGCGGTTATGCGGTAAAGTATACAAACAAACAACCAGGTAAAATAAGACAATCATTTTGAACCAAACGCAGCTTCTAAACTAACCATCAAGTTACTTTTTTTTTTCCTCTAAACAACCTGGACGAGGAAACATTGGATTCGCTGGAGTGCTACCTAGACGAGTGCTTTGATAACATCGTTATGGGTAAGTCACGGAAACCTGCTTCGGATACAACAACGAGCACACCGTCGCAGAAGCGCACTCGTTCCGAGGCTAGCACATCCACCGACTCGCCAGATAGAAGCTACGGCGACATCCTGGACTCAATAGACAAGAAGCTAACCAGCCTGGACGCTCGTCTCGCGCTGGTGGAGGTTCTGCATAAAGAATTTCAGGCTCTGAGGGAATCGCTGGAGTTCAGCCAACAACAAGTAGCTTCGCTAGTTACAGAAAACCAAACACTAAAAGAAGACGTTAAGAAACTCACCGAGGGAATGAAGCAGCTGTCTGGAGAAAACAAAAGCTTCAAGGAGTCTATTCTAGACATCCAGGCCCGATCAATGAGGGACAATCTTGTTTTTTCGGGGATACCAGAGCAGGCTGAGGAAGATGCTGAAGTAGCCGTGCGAAAGTTCATTCAACACCAGCTGAAACTGCCAGACGACACGGTTAAAAGCATAACCTTCCATCGGGTTCATCGACTCGGAGGTAAGAAGCCCAACAACACCCGCCCGCGACCAATTGTTGCAAAATTTGAACATTTTAAACAAAAAGAACATGTCAAAGGACGCGGGAGAGAGCTACGGGGGACGAATTACAGCGTTAATGATCAGTTTCCGAAAGAAATCCTGGACAGAAGACGCGTGTTATTTCCAATTAGAAAAAAACATATTAGTGAGGGCAGTAGGGCTACGGTTAGTGTGGATAAACTGTATGTTAACGGTCAGCTGTTTAGGGACCCTCAGGTTACTCCTTGGCTTTATTAGTCATATTTAACAGAACCAAGACAGAATTAGCTTTATCAGACAACTATAGTTTAAAAAAAAAAGCACAGCTCAGCAGGCTGTTTTTGTTTGTTAATGTGGGTAGGGGCAGGGCTGTGCACTTTTTTTTTCTTTCATTTTTTCTTTTTCACTATTATCTTTCTCACATTTGTACCACCAAATCTCTTTATCACCTTTTTTCCTTTTTCTCTCTCACACACACAGACTTTTATCATGGCATATTCATGTTTTTCCATCATACTTTCATTCTGTACACACCTGTATGGTGCATTATTTGCCTCGCTTTATCTCTGCTTCTGGTTTTTTTCAATCTGGCAACCCCATGGACAAACCAAAATTACACCTATATTCATCCTTGGCGATAGTACATGTCTAAGGTTTATCTTAGCTCTATGAATCCTGTAAAATTTATAACATGGAATATTCGCGGCGCTAGCTCCAGACATAAAACGACTAAGATTTTCAACCATCTTACAAGATTGAAGGCAGATGTCGTCTTACTACAGGAGACTCATAAATCAAGTTCAACAGCTAATGATTTAAAAACACCAGAGTATCCTAATATATTTTCTTCATGCTATAACTCTAGACAACGAGGAGTAGCAATATTAATAAATAGAAATACTAATTTTAAAGTAATAGACACAGCTACAGATCCAGAAGGTAGATTTATAATATTAAAACTATTTATAAATAACCAAAAGTTATGTATAGTTAGTATATATGGTCCAAATGTTGACGACCCCTCATTCTTTCATACTTTCTTCTCGGTTCTGGCTAATCACATGGATTGCTCACTTGTTCTTGGGGGAGATTTCAACTTTGGACTAAATGAAGAAATAGACAGGCTCAGTACAGCAGGGACTCAGCGCAGATGGCAATCCATAGATATAGTTAAACAGTACATGAGCGATTATGGACTCTGCGATGCATGGCGATCGCTTCATCCCAACGACAGAAAATACACTTTTTACTCAAACGTACATCATTCTTATTCTAGATTGGACTATTTGTTAGTCAGCAGCTCACTGTTGAATGACATTTCAGACACTGAGATACATCCTATAGTGATCAGCGATCACGCTCCTGTTTCTTTAAATTTAGCAAATAAAATTGCAACCCTTCAATATAAAAATTGGAGATTTAATACATCATTACTTAAGGATAAAGAATTTATTAAATATATTGAAAAAGAATGGGCTTCATACATGGAATTTAATGATCTCCCTGGTATGTCGCCATCCACTCTATGGGAAGCAGGGAAAGCTGTGATTAGAGGTAAAATAATTTCATTCTCATCAAATAAAAAGAGAACAGAAAATAAACATGTTCAGGAATTAGAAGAAACTATTAAATCATTAGAACCTTCCCTGGATAAAGAGAGCTTAAGTAAAATAAGGAAAGCAAAATTAGAGTTAAATGAAATTATTAATAAAAGGACGCAGTTCTTAATCCAAAGACTTAGAATAGAAAACTTTGAACATAGTAATAAATCAGGTAGCTTCTTAGCTAATCAGTTAAAAATAAATAAAGAAAAAACAACTATATCTGCAATCAAAGACAAAACTGGGAATATAATATATGACCCTGAAAAAATAAACAACACTTTCAAAGAATTTTATGAGACGTTATACACACCAGAGATAAACCCTTCAAATAATGATATTGTACAATTTCTGGATAAAATAACTCTTCCTAAACTTTCAGACAGTCAAGCAAAGGCCCTGGATTCACCGCTAACAGTGTCTGAACTCCAGGAGGCCCTCCAATCTATGCCTAATAATAAAGCTCCAGGTCCAGATGGATTTCCAGCAGAGTTCTATAAAGAATTCTGGAATATTCTGGCACCAACATTTTACAAAATGTTACAGGAAACAAAGGAAAATGGTCGAATACCACCAAACATGAATTCTGCCTACATCAATCTTCTATTAAAACCAGGAAAAGACCCTATGTCTCCTACCAGTTATCGTCCGATTTCTCTTATCAATGTGGATCTGAAAATAATTTGCAAAGCTCTTGCAAGAAGGATAGAGAAAATAACACCTCTAATAATCCACCCTGATCAAACAGGTTTTATAAAAGGTAGGCTCTCTTCCACAAATTCACGTAGATTAATAGATTTAATAGATTATTCCCACTGTAAAAACGTCCAAACCAATATATTATCTTTAGATGCAGAAAAAGCATTTGATAGAGTTAACTGGAAATTTTTATTTGCAGCCTTAAATAAATTCGGATTCAGTAATTCTTTTGTAAACTGGTTAAAAATATTATACAGCTCACCAACAGCATGTATTAGGACCAATAATCAAACATCATCAAGGTTCTTTCTTCAGAGAGGTACCAGGCAGGGATGTCCACTTTCTCCCTCCCTCTTTGCTATTTTTATTGAACCATTAGCAGCAGCAATCAGGCAAAATAATAATGTTAAAGGTATACAATGCAACAAAATAGAACATAAAATCAGTTTATACGCAGATGATGTACTACTTTTTCTACAGCATTCACAAACTTCCTTGTATCAGGTAATTGAGTTAATAAAATCTTACTCAAGAGTTTCAGACTATTCCATAAATTGGTTAAAATCTACAGTCCTTCCTATCAACTGTTCTTACCAGAGTCCTGTTGCTTTACAGCTCCGGTCGGGAAATATTACATATCTAGGTATCCATATCTCACCAAGACTGGCAGACTTATCTAAGCTAAACTACGTCCCACTTTTAAAAAAAGTGGAAGATGATCTGGCAAGATGGAAATCCCTTCCAATATCACTTATTGGAAGGGTAGCTACAATAAAAATGATGGTTTTGCCTAGAATCAATTATTTATTCTCAATGATCCCAAGCAAACCATCACCTGATTGGTTTAGATCTCTGGACTCTTCTGTTTCTAAATTCCTTTGGAAAGATAAACCCCCACGTATCAGCTTAAAAACACTACAGAAGTCCAAAGATAAAGGAGGTCTAGACCTACCAAACTTTCGTCATTATTTCTTAGCCAACAGACTCCAATACACATCAAGATGGGTAAAACACAGTTATATCGATGAGTGCTGGGTAGATGTAGAACAGACACTATGCAATAAGATAAAACTTTCAGATCTACCTTTTGTTAGCTCAAATATAAAACAAAATGAATGTTTCAAAAGTATAAATATCAGCTCCTCTCTGACAGCTTGGTGGGAATTTCTTAAAATGACAAAGACCTCACTAGTCCCATGCAGGCGTACACCCATCTGGAATAACCCGGATATCTTACAAAAAAAATGCATGATTAACTTTCCAGGCTGGAGTTGTAAAGGAATTGAATACCTGGAGCATATATTTGATGGAACAGACTTTATCCAATTTAATACATTGGTTACACAATTCGGAATTAACAAGAATAAATTCTTAGAATACCAACAAATTAAATCAATTATAAAAAATAAATTTAGGCTCAATACAGTTGATTTACAAATTCCAGGAAAAGTTTTAGACTTCCTTAATCTTAACCCTCCCAAACTGCTATCTAAAATATACAAAACATTAAATAGAATAGATGAATCAATAGCCCTTCCTATTTCAAAATGGGAGATGGACTTGTCCATCTCAATAGACCAAAACCTCTGGTCTCAAATTTCATTAAGAACCTTTAAATTTCTTAAGAATCCTAATCTACGATTAATACAATATAAAATCCTTCATAGAGTGCATTATACAGGGCAACGGATGTTCAAGATGGGTTATACGCCGTCTGATACCTGTTTACAATGTACAAGCAATCTACCAGACAATTATATTCATGCTCTTTGGTTCTGCCCACCTGTTAAGAAATATTGGTACCAGATATGTGAAGATCTATCAAAGTGTCTGAAATGTAATATCACACCTGCTCCCACAGTTTGCTTGCTGGGAAATATAGATGAAGTTACCATGGATACAAAGTCTATGCAATTATTTTACATCGCCTTATGCATCGCTAAGAAAAATATCCTCTTGAACTGGAAAAATAAAAATACTCTGAATATTAATCAATATAGAGATCTCCTTCTGGATTACATTGGTCTAGAAACGGCATCTGCCTCCACATCTGATCAATCTTTCTGGTCACCCTTGATCAGTTCCATCACCTAGTGGGGTCGGGCCCTTGATTCCGTTCTGTGGGACACGGTTGCCGATGTGGAGCTTAAGGGTTGGTGGTGACTGCGGGGAGGTCCTTGGGGGTGGGTCCGCTTGCGGTTCGGCGATAGGTGCCGAGACCCTCGCCTGGGGTGGGACTTTGGGGGCTTTGTGTGGTGACTCCTAGTGGCTGCATGCGGCGCCTTAGAGGGGTCGTGCTGGCGGACACGGGTTACTGGCCTGGTGCTGTGCTGCTCTGGGGGGGTCTGGGCTGGGCCTGGGGCTCGGGGTTCTGGGGCGGCGTGCCCCCCGGCTGGGGCCCTGGCGGGGCTTGGCCGGGGGGGGCCGCTGCCGTCGGTGCCGGCTGGGGGGGGGCTGTGGTCGGCCGGTGGTTGGCGGGCGCTGCTGCCCTTTCCATCTCCCCGGGCTGGTTCCTGTCGCTTGCTCCCCGGTGGCCGCTTGCCGCGTCCGGGCGTCGGCGAGAGGCCGTGGCGGGTGGCCGGCGTCTCCGGGCCCGATCGGCTATATTGACACTGGACATGGCTCCTGGGTCTTGGTCTTAGCCCTCGCGGGGGTGCTGAGGTGGGGGGCTCTGGCCGGTGTTGGTCGGCCTCCACGGTGACTGACCAGTTGGTGGGGTGTGGGCTGGTGGGTGGACGTGCTGGGTTCTGTTGCCACCCGGCCATCGGGCGGTAGTAGCAAGGCTGGAGGATGTCGGCCTGGGGATTGGCCGCCCGGGACTTCGGTCTGCTCACGGGCCTGGCGCGGCATGTCCGGGGTACCCGAGTCGGTGGTGCGCCGGGTTCCGGCCTCGGCCCGGGGGTCCTCGGACGCTGGCGGTGCCTGGGGCGTCTCTTATTGGCGGGGAGGCTTTTTACCATCTAGCACAGGCGCTCTTTTTAACGGGGTGCGCTTGGGACGGGAGGGGGGAGGGCGTTGAGGGTGAGGGGGGGCTAAACTCAACCTGGGTGTCTAGTGACATGTGTTTTGTTAGCAGTGTGAATGTTGGGAAGGATTTAGGTATGCCCCTGGCATGGGGGCTGGTGGATTGCCGGGGCCCCCATGGGGCTCGGCGGTACCGCTGCCGTGGGCCCCGACTGGACGTGCTGGGGCCTCCCACCCCTGGTGGATCGGGCCGAACGGGGGTGCCTATTGGAGTCAGCAGGGGAGCTGGCTCCCTGGGGTTGGCAATGGTCACCCCAGTTATTTTCTCCCCATCCCCATGCCTCTGTCCACCTGCTCCTTCATTCTACCATTCACAAGGCCTTGGGACGTGGGCACGTCACTGGGGTGCGGGATGGAGCTTCCGTCTTCGCTACCCGGTGGCGGCCTGGGTCCCGATTTTATTGAGCAATTTAGACACTACACTTGCAACATTTACAGGGAACGCACATGTAGGGACCTGGCGGTGTGGCGCCACAGGCGAGGCCCCCCCGTTGTGGGGGCCTCGCCTGTGGTGCCGGCACCCACTGGTTAAACGCATCTAGACACTGAGGGCCCGGGGGGGGAGATGGGGGTACCCGGCAGTATTCCCATGTCCCCCCCCTCTGTTTTAAGTGCACATTAGAACAACACGCAACAACACCACATTGAGCTGGGGGAGAGAGGCTGGGGGGTCTTTCCACACCCCTGTTCGTTGGACCATCAGGGGTCGGAGCCCGGATAGAACATCACGCCGTCTGGTCGGGGTCCTGGGCTGGTGGGCTGCTCTTGCCGGTGTGGGGGCCTTGGCGGTCTACTTGTCCCCGTCCTGGTGGGCAAAGGGGTCTGTCTCCTGGGTGCAGGGGCAGGGTTCTCTATTGGGGCGTCTGTCCCTGGGCCTGGGAGTATGGAGTATAGTGTACGTATGGGGGGTATGAATGAGTGTATAGCGTCCTTTTTTCGTATGTCCTGTATTTGTAAGAATGTGTACGCATGAGAGGGAGGGTACGTATGAGTGTCTCTGTCTGTCTATGTCTACCTGTCAGGTTGGGTGTTTGGCTGCTCTCTGGCCTGATGCATCTTCTTCCCTCCCCGTCACTCCCCGTCGGTGATGGTTGCTCCTGCCCGCTGGTTGATGATGACTCTCGATGCATGGGGCTGGGGGTCCCGGTTGCGGCCCGGCTCGGTCCTGGTGCATGTCGGGCGGGTCCTGGGTGGTCCGGTGTGTCGGGCGGCCGCTGTTTCGGGCCGATGTCCTCCTTGGATTGACTGGGGCACCTCTTATGGGGGTGCCGGGGTTGTAGAATAGGTTGGTGCCGTCCGGTGGATCGGTGGGGACCGTGCCTGGCGCCCAGTCCTCCTGCCGGTTCCAGGACTTCTGCTGGCTGGTCTGTTCGCCTGGTGGGGCTGTCCGGCATTGGCTGGGCCCCTGATCTTGGCGCCCCACGTGGGGCGGGATCTGGACCCTGGAGCTGGAAGATCTGGATGTCCAGGTGCCGGCTGGGCGCGGCCTGGGGAGGGCGTACATCCGCTGTGGCTCTTGCTGTGGCTCCCTGGCGTGTGGATGTGTGGAGGCGGGCCGGGTTGTTGGCGGTGGGTATTGGTCCGGGGTGGCGGCGGCGTGTGTTGTCCGTCGGTTGGCTGCGGGTCCTCCTTGCCTGCGGCGGCGGCGGGGGGCCCTTGTCGGCTGGTCCCTGGTTGGGGCCCCGCTGGGGGGCGGGGTGCCCCTGGTCCCCGTGGCCTCCGGTTCCTGATCCGGGCCCGCCCTGGCGTAGCCGGTTACCGGCGGAGCCCGTGGGCTCGTCACTGCGATCTCTCGGGCCCCAGCATTGCGGCTGGTGGGTGTTCCCCTGGGACTTCCATCTGTTCCTCTCTTGGTGGGTGATCGACCCTGCGCTGATCCGCCTGTGGACTCTGTACTCTGTGGGACCCTGGATGCATACATCTCTTGCCTCCTCCATGTCTGTGCCGATTCCTGTAGGACGGATTGACGGTTCCTTACACCAGCTATCAATCACTTGCATGGGGAAACCTTATTCAGACCTGCATGCTCGCACACACATGGGTGTGGGGACATTGGTGAGGACGGACATATCTTAAGCTGAGGTTATCATCATTAGTTAGTTGTTCACAGGAGCTTACCAGAAACATTTGTATTATGTTCATTAATCAATGCTTGTGTGTAGTGAATGTGTAATTCTTAGTTTATTCTACTAGATCCGAACTATTGGTTTGGTTCTGTACAGTTTGTTGTTTTTGTTTTGTATTACTGTTTCTCTGCCGTCCGGCAGAGGTGGAGGACTGGGATGTTTTCTTGTGTTCTTTGTTTGCCTCCCTGTCTTGTGTCGTCGGTTCGCCCCTCTGTTGGTCCGGTTTCTTTTCTTCACCTTCTTCCTTTCTCCCTTCTTGTCTCAGTTTAATGTCCATGACGTCAGGAAATTGAACCCACAGTAATCACTAATAAAGATTTTTCATACATATACATCAAGTGGCGTACTACAGCGAAGCTGTAATACTCTGCTTGGGAAAGTAAAACTGTTGGGCTTGTACTTGGTACTCAGACACCAATTCTGAGTAGCATACTGCTAGACAGGACACGTTAAAAATAAAAAAAAAAAAAAAAAAATCATGCTGTTCTGAGACCGAAACTTACAAAATCAGTGATTGATCAAATAATTATTTCCCCCACTGTATATTTGTCCATTATTTATTCATGTAGACATTTATAACATAAGGTTGTATTTATTTATTTCATTTTGAGCAATTTGGAGTCCAATAGCATTTCCAACTTGACTGATTATTTTATGACCACACAGCCAGACTGGTGGAATTTGTTTTCAGTAAAGAATTTGTAGAAACCCAGATTCACACGTGCAGACAAGATAAATCCAGATATTTCTAATAAGAAGCATTCAGGGGGTTAACTGTTAACTGGATGACATTCTGAAACGGGATGTTTTGGATGTAATTGCCCTCTTCCAGAGGGTACAAGACCAGATTAGAAAAAGTTGGAACAGCATGGAAAATGCAATGAAAAAAGAAAATAGGGATTTCTAAATTTACTTTAACTTTTCTTTCATTGCAAACAATATCAACATACAATATATTTTTTTTCTGGTCAACTTCATTACATTTGTAAATATATACATCCTTTCCTGTCGTTCAGACCTGCAACAGATTCCAAAAAAGGTTGAAACAGGAGCGATTTAAGGCTAGTGATCAGGTAAATTGGTTAAAAAAAAATTGTGATTTGAAAGAGGAGATGTCAACAGGCGATTGCAATTATGATTTGATACAAAAGCAGCATCCAAGAAAGGCCTTGTTCTTTAGGAGCAAAGATGGGCTGAGGATCGCCAGTATGCCAACATATATTTGAGTAAATTATTGAAATATTTAAAAACAATGTTTCTCCAAGAAAGATAGCAAGAGATTTGGATATTTCAACTCCAACATTGCATAACATAATTAAAAGATTCGAGGAATCCGGAGGAATTTCAGTGCATAAAGGACAAGGGAACCCGTCTAAGCTTAACAACTGTGATATCCGATCCCTCAGGTGACACTGCATCAAGAATCGTCATTCATCTATAAGCGATATCACCACATGGGCATGTATAAGATCAATAGCAGAGTAACTTTCAAAGTTTTGTAAACACAATAACAGAACCTGTGCATTAAAAAGCCCAGTGATTAATGCAGGTTCTACAGTTATATATACTATAAAAACACTGAGTGGCAAAACAACAAAACTAAAGCCAAGCTATCTTAAGTACTATGATCCTGTTGATCATTTTGCACATTTGCCCTTTCTCTCAACCTTTACTGATATGACGCTAGGCGGACTACAGCAACACAGACGACTTGATTAACATGTTGGGATAATGCAGTACAGCCAGTAAAAGCCACCAACAATCAGAAACTATATAGGGATTATTTGTTCATCAACACAGCGGATACACTCACAGCCTGTACCAGCTACACTTCTCGGGTGTAACACCGGCTCCAATTGCTATTGCTTGCACTTTGCAGTTGCAGTGTTAGCTTGTTTATTAGCCGTTTTAGCTCACCTGTTATGAAGTTGTTGCTGCAAACAGTTTAATCTTCGTTTCAATTCCTTCTTCTGAAACCCAAAGATGTCTTTTATTTCCTTGAAAGAGAGGAAGTCGATGGGATTGTATCCAACTTTCCCATTCTGTTGTTTTTATCAAGGCAATTTGTGCAACTAAAAAGGCACAACACGGATGTTCATATCTATTTCTGGTGACAACGTGAGAGCGACATAGAAATACTTATTCTAGATTTTATGAGACACATTATGAAACGAAAACTAATCACCTTTTCTCAATAAAATCCGTTCGGTTTAGTTAGTTTTGTGAACACTCATTACAGTTTCCGTAAGTTTTCATTTTGTTTCAAATTCTCATTTTTATTTTTATTTCAGTAAACAAATGTTTTTTTTTTACTTCTAGTTTTCGTTATTTCATTCTTTTTTTTTTACGATAATAACACTGCTCAGTACACTTTGGAAAGCGTTTGTCAAGTACCACAATACATAGTTATACCCATAAATGCCTGTTAAAACTGTACTGTGCCAAAGGAAAGGTCTATGCATTCTCGAAAATTGGGGTACCAACTTGTCCCTAAAAGGGTACAAATGACTGTCACTGGGGTTTTTTCTTTTTGTGAGACATTTCTGTACCATTTAGTCCTGATCCATATTAAGTTGTACCATTTAAGGTA